>OX411308.1:103445890-103604556 GCA_948150685.1 Rhaphigaster nebulosa
AAACCAAAAAAAAAAAAAAAAATTGAAAAACAAAAAATCTGTATAATTACTGATTAAATATCTAATAAGCCCATAACTCGGTCATTTATAAAGATAGAGAGAAAATGCAAGGTGTTTTGGAATCAGCATAACGAGAACCAAAAAAAATAAATTAAAAAAAAAAAATTAAAAAAAAAAAAAATTGAAAAACAAAAAATTCTGTATAATTACCGATTAAATATCTCACAAGTCCATAACTCGGTCATTTATAAAGATAGAGAGAAAATGTAAGGTGTTTTGGAATCAGCATAACGAGACATGAAAAAAAAAAAAAAAAAAAGAATTGAAAAACAAAAAATCTGTATAATTACCGATTAAATATCTAATAAGCCCATAACTAGGTCATTTATATAGATAGAGAGAAAATGTAAGGTGTTTTGGAATCAGCATAACGAGAAACCAAAAAAAAAAAAAAAAAAAAAAATTAAAAAACAAAAAATCTATAATAATTGCCGATTAAAGATCTTATATACCCATAACATGGCCATTTATTATCTTAGAGGAGAAATGTAATGTGTTTTGGAATCAGAATAACAAGGCATTAAAATAACAAAAAAGAAAAAAAACGAAAAATAAAATAATCTCTATCTATAAATGCTTTTTGTTTACTATCTTCAATAATAGACCTTTGGGATCGACCAAAGAAAATTTTTTTGTAACCCCCCCTCACAATTTGAGGTTTTACGTTTCAAGATACGTAGAATCCAACTATCGAATAAAAAAAATCCGTCTGTCCGCCGTCCGCCGTACGCCATCCGCGGCTTTTTTCCGAGACTACTGGACCGATTTTCTTGAGATTCGGTTCCAAAGTCACAGGCCACCCCGGGATGATCCTCAAAACTCGACATTATAATCCGCCTGTTTGTTTCAAAATGGCGGCCGATAAGAGATCTCATAAGTCCATAACTCGGTCATTTATAAAGATAGAGAGAAAATGTAAGGTGTTTTGGAATCAGCATAATGAGACATGAAAAAAAAAGAAAAAAAACAAATTGAAAAACAAAAAATCTGTATAATTACCGATTAAATATCTAATAAGTCCAAATCTGTATAATTACCGATTAAATATCTAATAAGCCCATAACTCGGTCATTTATAAAGATAGAGAGAAAATGCAAGGTGTTTTGGAATCAGCATTACGAGAAACCAAAAAAAAAAAAAAAAAAAAAAAAATTGAAAAACAAAAAATCTGTATAATTACCGATTAAATATCTAATAAGCCCATAACTCGGTCATTTATAAAGATAGAGAGAAAATGCAAGGTGTTTTGGAATCAGCATAACGAGAACCAAAAAAAATTAAAAAAAAAGAAAAAATTGAAAAACAAAAAATCTGTATATTTACCGATTAAATATCTAATAAGTCGATAACTCGGTCATTTATAAAGATAGAGAGAAAATGTAAGGTGTTTTGGAATCTGCATAACACGGCATTAAAATAACAAAAATGAAAAAAAACGAAAAATAAAATAATCTCTATCTGTAAATGCTTTTGGTTTATTATTTTCAATAATAGACCTTTGGAATCGACCAAAGAAATTTTTTTTTTTTTACCACCCTCAAAATTTGAGGTTTTACGTTTCAAGATACGTAGAATCCAAATATCGAATAAAAAAAAATCCGTCCGTCCGCCGTACGCCGTACGCCGTCCGCGGCTTTTCTCCGAGACTACTGGACCGATTTTCTTGAGATTCGGTACAAAAGTCACAGGTCACCCCGGGATGATTCTCAGAACTCGACATAATAATCCGTCTGTTTGTTTCAAAATGGCGGCCGATTAGAGATCTCATCAGTCCATAACTCAGTCATTTATAAAGATAGAGAGAAAATGTAAGGTGTTTTGGAATCAGCATAACGAGAAGCAAAATAAAAATTGATTAAAAAAAATCTATAATAATTGCCGATTAAAGATCTTATATACCCATAACTTGGCCATTTAAAAACATAGAGGAGAAATGTAAGGTGTTTTGGAATCAGCATAACGAGAAAAGAAAAAAAAATAAATAAATAAATAAAAATTGAAAAACAAAAAAACTGTATACTTACCGAATAAATATCTAATAAGCCCATAACTCGGTCATTTATAAAGATAGAGAGAAAATGCAAGGTGTTTTGGAATCAGCATAACGAGAAACCAAAAAAAAAAAAAAAAATTGAAAAACAAAAAATCTGTATAATTACTGATTAAATATCTAATAAGCCCATAACTCGGTCATTTATAAAGATAGAGAGAAAATGCAAGGTGTTTTGGAATCAGCATAACGAGAACCAAAAAAAATAAATTAAAAAAAAAAAAATTAAAAAAAAAAAAAATTGAAAAACAAAAAATTCTGTATAATTACCGATTAAATATCTCACAAGTCCATAACTCGGTCATTTATAAAGATAGAGAGAAAATGTAAGGTGTTTTGGAATCAGCATAACGAGACATGAAAAAAAAAAAAAAAAAAAGAATTGAAAAACAAAAAATCTGTATAATTACCGATTAAATATCTAATAAGCCCATAACTAGGTCATTTATATAGATAGAGAGAAAATGTAAGGTGTTTTGGAATCAGCATAACGAGAAACCAAAAAAAAAAAAAAAAAAAAAAATTAAAAAACAAAAAATCTATAATAATTGCCGATTAAAGATCTTATATACCCATAACATGGCCATTTATTATCTTAGAGGAGAAATGTAATGTGTTTTGGAATCAGAATAACAAGGCATTAAAATAACAAAAAAGAAAAAAAACGAAAAATAAAATAATCTCTATCTATAAATGCTTTTTGTTTACTATCTTCAATAATAGACCTTTGGAATCGACCAAAGAAAATTTTTTTGTAACCCCCCCTCACAATTTGAGGTTTTACGTTTCAAGATACGTAGAATCCAACTATCGAATAAAAAAAATCCGTCTGTCCGCCGTCCGCCGTACGCCATCCGCGGCTTTTTTCCGAGACTACTGGACCGATTTTCTTGAGATTCGGTTCCAAAGTCACAGGCCACCCCGGGATGATCCTCAAAACTCGACATTATAATCCGCCTGTTTGTTTCAAAATGGCGGCCGATAAGAGATCTCATAAGTCCATAACTCGGTCATTTATAAAGATAGAGAGAAAATGTAAGGTGTTTTGGAATCAGCATAATGAGACATGAAAAAAAAAGAAAAAAAACAAATTGAAAAACAAAAAATCTGTATAATTACCGATTAAATATCTAATAAGTCCAAATCTGTATAATTACCGATTAAATATCTAATAAGCCCATAACTCGGTCATTTATAAAGATAGAGAGAAAATGCAAGGTGTTTTGGAATCAGCATTACGAGAAACCAAAAAAAAAAAAAAAAAAAAAAATTGAAAAACAAAAAATCTGTATAATTACCGATTAAATATCTAATAAGCCCATAACTCGGTCATTTATAAAGATAGAGAGAAAATGCAAGGTGTTTTGGAATCAGCATAACGAGAACCAAAAAAAATTAAAAAAAAAGAAAAAATTGAAAAACAAAAAATCTGTATATTTACCGATTAAATATCTAATAAGTCGATAACTCGGTCATTTATAAAGATAGAGAGAAAATGTAAGGTGTTTTGGAATCTGCATAACACGGCATTAAAATAACAAAAATGAAAAAAAACGAAAAATAAAATAATCTCTATCTGTAAATGCTTTTGGTTTATTATTTTCAATAATAGACCTTTGGAATCGACCAAAGAAATTTTTTTTTTTTACCCCCCTCAAAATTTGAGGTTTTACGTTTCAAGATACGTAGAATCCAAATATCGAATAAAAAAAAATCCGTCCGTCCGCCGTACGCCGTACGCCGTCCGCGGCTTTTCTCCGAGACTACTGGACCGATTTTCTTGAGATTCGGTACAAAAGTCACAGGTCACCCCGGGATGATTCTCAGAACTCGACATAATAATCCGTCTGTTTGTTTCAAAATGGCGGCCGATTAGAGATCTCATCAGTCCATAACTCAGTCAATTATAAAGATAGAGAGAAAATGTAAGGTGTTTTGGAATCAGCATAACGAGAAGCAAAAAAAAAAATTGATTAAAAAAAATCTATAATAATTGCCGATTAAAGATCTTATATACCCATAACTTGGCCATTTATAAACATAGAGGAGAAATGTAAGGTGTTTTGGAATCAGCATAACGAGAAAAGAAAAAAAAAAAATAAAATAAATAAAAATTGAAAAACAAAAAAACTGTATACTTACCGAATAAATATCTAATAAGCCCATAACTCGGTCATTTATAAAGATAGAGAGAAAATGCAAGGTGTTTTGGAATCAGCATAACGAGAAACCAAAAAAAAATAAAAAAATTGAAAAACAAAAAATCTGTATAATTACTGATTAAATATCTAATAAGCCCATAACTCGGTCATTTATAAAGATAGAGAGAAAATGCAAGGTGTTTTGGAATCAGCATAACGAGAACCAAAAAAAATAAATTAAAAAAAAAAAAATTAAAAAAAAAAAAAATTGAAAAACAAAAAATTCTGTATAATTACCGATTAAATATCTAATAAGCCCATAACTCGGTCATTTATAAAGATAGAGAGAAAATGTAAGGTGTTTTGGAATCAGCATAACGAGAAACCAAAAAAAAAAAAAAAAAAATTGAAAAACAAAAAATCTGTATACTTACCGAATAAATATCTAATAAGCCCAAAACTCGGTCATTTCTAAAGATAGAGAGAAAATGCAAGGTGTTTTGGAATTACCATATCGAGAAACCAAAAAAAAAAAAAAAAAAAAAAGAAAAAAAAACAAAAAAAAAAAAAAAAAATTGAAAAACAAAAAATCTGTATAATTACCGATTAAATATCTAATAAGCCCATAACTCGGTCATTTATAAAGATAGAGAGAAAATGCAAGGTGTTTTGGAATCAGCATTACGAGAAACCAAAAAAAAAAAAAAAAAAAAAAAATTGAAAAACAAAAAATCTGTATAATTACCGATTAAATATCTGATAAGCCCATAACTCGGTCATTTATAAAGATAGAGAGAAAATGCAAGGTGTTTTGGAATCAGCATAACGAGAACCAAAAAAAATTAAAAAAAAAGAAAAAATTGAAAAACAAAAAATCTGTATAATTACCGATTAAATATCTAATAAGTCGATAACTCGGTCATTTATAAAGATAGAGAGAAAATGTAAGGTGTTTTGGAATCTGCATAACACGACATTAAAATAACAAAAATGAAAAAAAACGAAAAATAAAATAATCTCTATCTGTAAATGCTTTTGGTTTATTATTTTCAATAATAGACCTTTGGAATCGACCAAAGAAATTTTTTTTTTTTTACCACCCTCAAAATTTGAGGTTTTACGTTTCAAGATACGTAGAATCCAAATATCGAATAAAAAAAAATCCGTCCGTCCGCCGTACGCCGTACGCCGTCCGCGGCTTTTCTCCGAGACTACTGGACCGATTTTCTTGAGATTCGGTACAAAAGTCACAGGTCACCCCGGGATGATTCTCAGAACTCGACATAATAATCCGTCTGTTTGTTTCAAAATGGCGGCCGATTAGAGATCTCATCAGTCCATAACTCAGTCATTTATAAAGATAGAGAGAAAATGTAAGGTGTTTTGGAATCAGCATAACGAGAAGCAAAAAAAAAAATTGATTAAAAAAAATCTATAATAATTGCCGATTAAAGATCTTATATACCCATAACTTGGCCATTTATAAACATAGAGGAGAAATGTAAGGTGTTTTGGAATCAGCATAACGAGAAAAGAAAAAAAAAAAAATAAATAAATAAAAATTGAAAAACAAAAAAACTGTATACTTACCGAATAAATATCTAATAAGCCCATAACTCGGTCATTTATAAAGATAGAGAGAAAATGCAAGGTGTTTTGGAATCAGCATAACGAGAAACCAAAAAAAAAAAAAAAAAATTGAAAAACAAAAAATCTGTATAATTACTGATTAAATATCTAATAAGCCCATAACTCGGTCATTTATAAAGATAGAGAGAAAATGCAAGGTGTTTTGGAATCAGCATAACGAGAACCAAAAAAAATAAATTAAAAAAAAAAAAATTAAAAAAAAAAAAAATTGAAAAACAAAAAATTCTGTATAATTACCGATTAAATATCTCATAAGTCCATAACTCGGTCATTTATAAAGATAGAGAGAAAATGTAAGGTGTTTTGGAATCAGCATAACGAGACATGAAAAAAAAAAAAAAAAAAAAAATTGAAAAACAAAAAATCTGTATAATTACCGATTAAATATCTAATAAGCCCATAACTCGGTCATTTATAAAGATAGAGAGAAAATCCAAGGTGTTTTGGAATCAGCATAACGAGAACCAAAAAAAATTAAAAAACAAAAAATCTGTATAATTACTGATTAAATATCTAATAAGCCCATAACTCGGTCATTTATAAAGATAGAGAGAAAATGCAAGGTGTTTTGGAATCAGCATAACGAGAAACCAAAAAAAAAAAAAAAAAAAAAAAAAAAAAAATCTGTATACTTACCGAATAAATATCTAATAAGCCCAAAACTCGGTCATTTATAAAGATAGAGAGAAAATGCAAGGTGTTTTGGAATCACCATATCGAGAAACCAAAAAAAAAAAAAAAAAAAAAAGAAAAAAAAACAAAAAAAAAAAAAAAAAATTGAAAAACAAAAAATCTGTATAATTACCGATTAAATATCTAATAAGCCCATAACTCGGTCATTTATAAAGATAGAGAGAAAATGCAAGGTGTTTTGGAATCAGCATTACGAGAAACCAAAAAAAAAAAAAAAAAAAAAAAATTGAAAAACAAAAAATCTGTATAATTACCGATTAAATATCTGATAAGCCCATAACTCGGTCATTTATAAAGATAGAGAGAAAATGCAAGGTGTTTTGGAATCAGCATAACGAGAACCAAAAAAAATTAAAAAAAAAGAAAAAATTGAAAAACAAAAAATCTGTATAATTACCGATTAAATATCTAATAAGTCGATAACTCGGTCATTTATAAAGATAGAGAGAAAATGTAAGGTGTTTTGGAATCTGCATAACACGGCATTAAAATAACAAAAATGAAAAAAAACGAAAAATAAAATAATCTCTATCTGTAAATGCTTTTGGTTTATTATTTTCAATAATAGACCTTTGGAATCGACCAAAGAAATTTTTTTTTTTTTACCACCCTCAAAATTTGAGGTTTTACGTTTCAAGATACGTAGAATCCAAATATCGAATAAAAAAAAATCCGTCCGTCCGCCGTACGCCGTACGCCGTCCGCGGCTTTTCTCCGAGACTACTGGACCGATTTTCTTGAGATTCGGTACAAAAGTCACAGGTCACCCCGGGATGATTCTCAGAACTCGACATAATAATCCGTCTGTTTGTTTCAAAATGGCGGCCGATTAGAGATCTCATCAGTCCATAACTCAGTCATTTATAAAGATAGAGAGAAAATGTAAGGTGTTTCGAATCAGCATAACGAGAAGCAAAAAAAAAAAAAAAAAAAAAAAAAAAAATTGAAAAACAAAAAATCTGTATAATTACGGATTAAATATCTAATAAGCCCATAACTAGGTCATTTATAAAGATAGAGAGAAAATGTAAGGTGTTTTGAATCAGCATAACGAGAAACCAAAAAAAATAAAAAAAATAAAAAAAAATTGAAAAACAAAAAATCTGTATACTTACCGAATAAATATCTAATAAGCCTATAACTCGGTCATTTATAAAGATAGAGAGAAAATGCAAGGTGTTTTGGAATCAGCATAACGAGTAACCAAAAAAAAAAAAAAAAAAAAAAATTGAAAAACAAAAAATCTGTATAATTACCGATTAAATATCTAATAAGCCCATAACTCGGTCATTTATGAAGATAGAGAGAAAATGTAAGGTGTTTTGGAATCAGAATAACGAGAACCAAAAAAAAATAAAAAAAAAAATAATTGAAAAACAAAAAATCTGTATAATTACCGATTAAATATCTAATAAGTCGATAACTCGGTCATTTATAAAGATAGAGAGAAAATGTAAGGTGTTTTGGAATCAGCATAACGAGAACCAAAAAAAATTAAAAAAAAAAAAATTGAAAAACAAAAAATCTGTATAATTACCGATTAAATATGTAATAAGCCCATAACTCGGTCATTTATAAAGATAGAGAGAAAATGTAAGGTGTTTTGGAATCAGCATAACGAGACATGAAAGAAAAAGAAAAAAAAAATTGAAAAACAAAAAATCTGTATAATTACGGATTAAATATCTAATAAGCCCATAACTAGGTCATTTATAAAGATAGAGAGAAAATGTAAGGTGTTTTGAATCAGCATAACGAGAAACCAAAAAAAATAAAAAAAATAAAAAAAAGAAATTGAAAAACAAAAAATCTGTATAATTACCGATTAAATATCTAATAAGCCCATAACTCGGTCATTTATGAAGATAGAGAGAAAATGTAAGGTGTTTTGGAATCAGCATAACGAGAACCAAAAAAAAATAAAAAAAAAAATAATTGAAAAACAAAAAATCTGTATAATTACCGATTAAATATCTAATAAGTCGATAACTCGGTCATTTATAAAGATAGAGAGAAAATGTAAGGTGTTTTGGAATCTGCATAACACGGCATTAAAATAACAAAAATGAAAAAAAACGAAAAATAAAATAATCTCTATCTGTAAATGCTTTTGGTTTATTATTTTCAATAATAGACCTTTGGAATCGACCAAAGAAATTTTTTTTTTTACCCCCCTCAAAATTTGAGGTTTTACGTTTCAAGATACGTAGAATCCAAATATCGAATAAAAAAAAAATCCGTCCGTCCGCCGTACGCCGTACGCCTTCCGCAGCTTTTCTCCGAGACTACTGGACCGATTTTCTTGAGATTCGGTACAAAAGTCACAGGTCACCCCGGGATGATTCTCAGAACTCGACATAATAATCCGTCTGTTTGTTTCAAAATGGCGGCCGATTAGAGATCTCATCAGTCCATAACTCAGTCATTTATAAAGATAGAGAGAAAATGTAAGGTGTTTTGGAATCAGCATAACGAGAAGCAAAAAAAAAAATTGATTAAAAAAAATCTATAATAATTGCCGATTAAAGATCTTATATACCCATAACTTGGCCATTTATAAACATAGAGGAGAAATGTAAGGTGTTTTGGAATCAGCATAACGAAAAAATAAAAAAAAAAAAAAAATAAATAAAAATTGAAAAACAAAAAAACTGTATACTTACCGAATAAATATCTAATAAGCCCATAACTCGGTCATTTATAAAGATAGATAGAAAATGCAAGGTGTTTTGGAATCAGCATAACGAGAAACCAAAAAAAAAAAAAAAAAATTGAAAAACAAAAAATCTGTATAATTACTGATTAAATATCAAATATGCCCATAACTCGGTCATTTATAAAGATAGAGAGAAAATGTAAGGTGTTTTGGAATCAGCATAACGAGAAGCCAAAAAAAAAATTGAATAAAAAAAATCTATAATAATTGCCGATTAAAGATCTTATATACCCATAACTTGGCCATTTATAAACATAGAGGAGGAATGTAAGGTGTTTTGGAATCAGCATAACAAGGCATTAAAATAACAAAAATGAAAAAAAACGAAAAATAAAATAATCTCTATCTGTAAATGCTTTTGGTTTATTATTTTCAATAATAGACCTTTGGAATCGACCAAAGAAATTTTTTTTTTTACCCCCCTCAAAATTTGAGGTTTTACGTTTCAAGATACGTAGAATCCAAATATCGAATAAAAAACAATCCGTCCGTCCGCCGTACGCCGTACGCCGTCCGCGGCTTTTCTCCGAGACTACTGGACCGATTTTCTTGAGATTCGGTACAAAAGTCACAGGTCACCCCGGGATGATCCTCAGAACTCGACATTATAATCCGTCTGTTTGTTTCAAAATGGCGGCCGATTAGAGATCTCATCAGTCCATAACTCAGTCATTTATAAAGATAGAGAGAAAATGTAAGGTGTTTTGGAATCAGCATAACAAGGCATTAAAATAACAAAAAAGAAAAAAGAAAAAAACGAAAAATAAAAAAATCTCTATCTGTAAATGCTTTTGGTTTATTATTTTCAATAATAGACCTTTGGAATCGATCAAGGAAAATTTTTTTGTAACCCCCCCCCTCAAAATTTGAGGATTTACGTTTCAAGATACGTAGAATCCAAATATCGAATAAAAAAAATCCGTCCGCAAAAATTTTTTTTAGAAATCACCTAAATCGGACCATTATTAGCTGAGATATAGCTTACTGAACTTCGTTTTTATTTTTTCCTAGTGAAGTGCACATCAAATATTTCCTCTGTATCATTTTACATCACAGCCTACTTGCATTGATGCAGTTTTTTTAATTAACATAGTTCGGCACTCTCACGGCGAACATCTTGTGACAAGCTTCAAATTTCTTTTCCTTTGGTACCTACTGCTTCATTTTTTTTACTTTGACAGAAAAGATATTTTTGTGGAATAATAAACAAGTGGAAATAATAAACCATTGTGTAATAATTTGCAGCGTTTACATTATTTAATGGAAGCAAAATGTTGCTATAGAAACTAAACTTAAATACTTTAAAATATATTTTCAACTTGACAAGCATGAGAGACAAGCCTCGTACACATCTAGCAACAAATGTTTCGGACACGTGTAAGGTTACATGTCGCAGAGCTTGTATGGGACTGTATGGAACATATCGCAGATTCCTCAATGAAAATGGGATGCAAGATTCTTAACGCGGAATAGAGCGGGGAGAGTTCAAAGAGTATTTCATTCCTAGGGTTAATTTTATGAGGTGCTTTTTTACAGTTTTAAAGATATGGAGGAAGAAAAGTAGAAAATTGAAACATAAATAATGTATAATTCTAATAACTTATTATTAGTAAGAAACCAATATTAATTTTTTATAATTGTTTTAATTATTTATTTTAAGTTTCACTGATTTAAAAAAATATATTTATTATTATTAAAATAATAATAAATACTAATAGATTATGATAGGAACGTTTCCTAATTGTAATGTTTAGAGTACAGCAAATAATCAATTAGGTATTAGACATTTTGTTGACATCCTGAGGTTAATTTCATCATATATAATAAAATGGTAACAATAACAATATGGCATTCTGTATAATGTTTAATAATATGGCACACTATGGTTTTATTTTATCTTCTAATTTTATTTTTTCTAGAAGACTAATGGCGTGTGCTATGCCTCTCCAAACATATATTTACTTTTTTTTTTGTACTAATATCATTAAATTATTAATGCACAAATATTTAGCACATAAAGCAATTTGTTGTGATATGGTGCGCCACCGTGTTATCTACTGTTTCAGTAGGTAAGGACACGTGATATTTTTATCGCGCTAAAATGGGACTGTATGGGAATCGTGTATCGCCAAAAGGCCCATACATTGTCGCTAGGTGTTTACTAGGCTTCAGAGGTGTATCAAGAAATAACTTGACAACTCAAGATGTCACTCTGAAAAAACATAATTAATACATTATAACTTTAGACTTTTTTTTTTTTTTTTTTATTAGACAGCAATACGAAAGATATCCCAATTAATTAAAAATAATATTTATACCTTGGTGTTTGGACAATTAAGATAGTTGTAATGAAACTGAAAGACTGAGATGCAAAACTTCAAATGCTGTTGCTTACAGTTCTACTTTTTTGAGTTATAACTAGTCTGGAATAGTTTCCAGGATGGATGCGTATATCATAAATAATAATATTCAAAAAAGAAATATTCATTCTTTAATTATGGGCTGATATTACAGAATTCTCAATTATACGAATAAAAAGACGTCTTCCAATGCCTTATACATAATGCATTATGCTTGAATTTGAGGAATACGCACTTATTAAAATGATCGCAGCAAACAAAACTATGATGAAGGGGATGGGAGAGTCCATCTGTCCATCTGAGTTTTAATATTTAGTCCTGAATTCACAATCAACGGAGGAGGGCCGTCGCAAGTTTAGTGTAGGAATTAGGTATGTGTACTAAATTGTTATTTTGCTTTTTATTTTAATATTATTTATTTTTATGATAATTTATTAGTTTAATGTAATAATGTTGGATGTTTAATGTGTAATGTATACTTCATAATTTTTTTGCTTGTTTCTTAAATCGTTTTTGATTACTGTTATTTTATCTTGGTATTATTTTTGTATGTTGATTAGCCTGATAAAGGTCTAGGAGACCGAAACTGGTCGCGAAGGAAATAAAAACTGTACAGGAATACAATGCCTTTTTATTCTTAGAAATCTATATTTATTTTTTTATAAAAAACGTGTTTTTTTCAGGCTGTTGTCACTTTTTCGTCAACATACGTGCTAGTGGCCCTCAGCATCGACAGATACTATGCCATCAAGTACCCCATGAACTTTCCAGGAAGCTGTAAGTTAATTTTAAAATTAACCCTTTGAATATTTCATCAATTCTAATTATTTATTTTTAAAAGCTCTCTCTCAACACTTATTATAGCTTAATTAATTATCAAGAAAATTAAAGGAAATAATAAATTAGAAGGAACTCTTGTCAGAAAAATATTAAACAGAATGAGGATGAAAACTTTTTTTTTTCTTTAAAGAACATTTCTTTCTTTAATTAGTTTATTTTTTATTACTCTGTACTCTTTTTTTTTCATTTGAAATGCTAGGTTATTACAAAAGTCCTTGTGCATTAGTCATTCCTTTGGTTTTGAGGCAAAGAACTCTTCACATCCAATCTTTACCTCCTCGTAATTATCAAAGATCCAACCTTTTAAAAAGCCATTGATCTAAACAAACCATAATGTGATGATGCAATATCTGGGCCATACGCAGGATAAAGCAAAACGTTTGTTTACTCTGTGCAGTTCCGATAATTTTTCCTAGGTCAAACGAGACCGATGTGCAGGATCATTATCGTGTTACAATATGGCTTTATTCCTGTTGACTAAGGCGGTGTACTTTGTACTCAAAACTGCATAAGCTCTGCTTAAATGTTCAGAGTAAAGATATGAGTCCACTGCCCGATCATCAGGAACAAGCTCAAAATGCAAAACGCCTTCGAAGTTCCACCAAACACAAAGCATTACTTTTTATCCAAACCGATCTTGGCTGTGCCGGTTGTGCAGCTTCACCTGGCCGTACCCACTGCTGATGTTGGCTAGGGTTTTTTAAAAATATCCTCTTTTCGTCACTTGTGACAATTTCTTTCCAGAACCTGTCATCTTTCAGATTTTGAGGCAAAATTTTGCACATATCAGCACGCTGCTCGGCTTGGGTCTCTGTCAAGTCATGTGAGTCATTCGGGTCTTCAATTCCGTTTTTAAGATTACGAGCCACTATGGGCTTAGAAGTCCCTACAAAGGCCGATAAATTACGAGTAGTTGCATGTGGGCTCTGGTTAACACTTTCAAGAAGAACCGGTGAATCAACGACCGATGGGCGACCTGATCTGGGTTCATCTGCAAGGCTCATATTCCCATTGTTGATACGCCTGAACCAAAGTGCGGCAGTATTTAAACGGATAATTGCATCTCTTTCTTTGACACAAATTTCTTCGGAGGCTGCCTTCCAAAAAAATCGAGGTATTTAGGCCACAGAAAGTTCTCACGAAGGTAATTTTGTTGGAAAACTCGGTTTTCCATGTTAGCTTCAATATATAAAAATAAGAAAAAAAAATTACCCGACCTTTTAACACTCTTGTGACATTCTTTTTTATTCACATTTCTCTTTGGATTAAAAAGCTATCTTCTGAATTCCATTTTGACTCACCTAGAATCAAATTCCAAAACTGACAAAACTTATCCCTTCCTTATTCCCAAATTTTAAAGTTATTAAAATTTGTCATCGGTTTTTATCTCTTTTATTTACATTTCTATGTATAATGATATTAACTACATCTAATGATAAGTGCTAAATATTGCTTGCCATTTATTACGCAATAACCTAAAGCACTATGTTGATAATCATTTATCAAATTAAAAATTAAATTAAAATTATTGATAATTCATTTACTACTATTATATTTCCGATTTTCCCCAATTTCATCTCCTAGGTACGAGTATAATGCATAAATTGTTGATCGCCAGTTTTCATTTATTTACATATGTACCTCAAATGTAAACTGTCGTGAATCCGATTTTGCAAATTTTGATTTTATTGAAGTATTTGCATCATTCTAGACATATTTTCCAAATGTAGGTATCGAAATAAGCTAAAAGGATTATGAAATCTGCAGCACTTCAAATACAAAGATTTACCGATATTCCAAATAAAAGTCTGTCTTATCTCCATGTGATGCCCTCATAATAATTTTTTTGGAATAACTTTCCAAAAGTGCATAAATTAACTTTTGATAGAAAACTCCTCATATGCATATATTATTAATGACTTCATATTGAAATCACAAACGCTACCCCTATAACTATAAAATAGTACCCAGATGGTATTTGGACTGCCAATTTCCGAACCCCGAATTTTTTCCTGAAAACTCACATTCTTCAAAACTAACTACTACGTAACTGAAATCGTTTCAGTAATTTAGAAGAAAAGGGGATACTTTGAAATACCAGTCGATCACGTAAGAACTTTTTTTTGGAATTATTATTAATTACTTTAACTTCATATATTTATTACTGTTGAACAACTTGAAATGCGATAAATCATAATGTATATGGTATAAGCTTTTGCAAGAGACGAAAATTCGTTATATCCCACCGTTATAGAGCCAGAGCACTCAGAGTGGAGTTGACATCTAGAAGTAGCGACCTCGATTTGCTGCATTTATGGGAGAGTGTACTCCCAATTTAATTTCTTTTCGGTGTTCTCGCGGCTTTCCACGTTTCGGTTTAATGGAAAATTGTTGCTCAAACATTTATAAGCCATAGTAGTTCTGTTTTGGTTGTAGTTATAAGACAGTCCTAGTAAGTTACTCATTGCATATGATCAGATCACAGTTCACTTCAAAATGATTATGATTTATTTCACATAATTTTATGCCTTTAGAACGGAAATTTACACTCAATTATTCGGAAAAAAATAATGAGAAATGCAACCCGGTATTTTTATAAACTTTAAAAATTTGTAAATAAGTCACTAGTGAATCAATGAAGATTTCCTTTTTTTTTTATGTTTCTTAAAAAAATAGTTTAAAATAAAACGAGATTTTCACAAAAAATTTTTGTTTATCTCTTGCCGTTGTCATTATTTGTAAAAAAAAAAAAAAAAAAAAAAGAAAAAAGAAATCTTCATTGATTCACTATTTACAAATTTTTAAAGTTTCTAATTAAAAATACAAATATAATATCATTTTGAAAAAGATAAGTTACTTTTAAGAAGTAATGGTTTATTAGCACCCCGACGGGAATTGTGCATTCCATCCACTTTTCAGAAAATGCTAAGCTAGCCAACAAATAATTGAATAAAAAATATACATATATATTAAATATTAATAAAAAATTATTTATTTATTCCGAAAAAATGTCCTTTTAGAATGATAATAAAAGTGGGTCCTAGAGTCTCAGAGTCAAAGAAATAAAAGAATTAACAACATCAAAAGCATTTGTTTAGATTATTATAATTTCGTTTTGAAATGAAATAATAATAATAAAATAAAAATGCAAATGAAATATATACATATTTATAAATTATGAGTAAAGGTTAGAAACATCTGTTTACATTTCTTTGGGAACTGGATGGATATAGAATGGTTGAATAGGCGGGATTTGAAAGTGGGAAGGGCATTGGAGTGATTGATGAAAGAAGGAATCCAATTCCAGAGGAATGAGGATCGGATAAGGACAGGTATGAATGTTATGGTGCACATTGGGTTGTCCATCACAATCAAAAGGTCCAATAGTAAAAAGATTGATGAAATATATTTGATATAAAATTTAAATCTAAAGTGAGTCAAGTGGTTCAGGGATATTAGAAATAATCTTATTAACCGAGTTCAAAACAAACCAACAAAAACAAACAATGACTCTATGCCTAATTTCTATAGGCCGTCTTAACTCCTACTTTATCTATCTGATTGCCTGAGTATTACAACTATTAAATTTCACACCGTTTAGATTTTTTCAAAAACGTGGACTCGACATTTTCTGAATGGATCAAAAAGCAATTAATAGACCAAATCAGGAGTGCCGTGATATGTTGTATGAATATTTAAAAAGTGAATTCAATCTTCAGGATCCTCGTAAATGTCTATGAGAAGAACTGCTTCAATTCTTACCTTTGGTATTTAAGTTTTAAAGCGATACTGGATTCAGTGCAATCATAGCTTTGCCAATATACAGCGGATCTAAAACTGTTTGGATCAAGAAAGTGAAATTTAAAATCCGACTTTAACTGATCTCAATTTGCTATTCAACCTCTTTTGGTAGGCCTTCAAAAAGAGTCTTTAATGAGATAGTGGTCAGCTGAATAAAAATTAAAGCAATCAGGAAAAAGGTATGCTCCATTGATGATGAAGATAATTTTGGCATCACCAACAAGAGCCGGCAGGAATTTTCTATAAAAATATACAGAACACATACAAAAGAAGATATTTTTCACGATTTGATAATATACTCTGATCCAATGGTCTCATACACCAGACCAGAAAAAAAATAGCTGTTCTAAAGAAGCATTGAAATTTATTCAATATTCACATATTGGAGATACAAGATAACAGCATTGCAAATAACAGCGGTGATAACGAAAGCGACGTGGACATAATAAGTTATATGTCACTATACTTTTTTTTTGTACATGTTTAGTTTTAATAAGGTGATTTATTAATTTATTAATTAGGATAATTTTTTATATATTTAAATAACTTTTTTAGGTAATATTATCCTTGGGCAATATTATCCTTAGGCAGAAATTATATATAACTTGCACAATGTGCAAACAAAAGATGATACGGGACAGGCAGGTAGATAGAAAGGTAACTGGCAGGCGAAGTCAGATGCCACCACAACCTTTACCCGCATATACATGAAATAAGTTAATTTAAAAACCTACCGAGAAGTGGGCAGTGTGACAAAGGCAAGAGGTGGCCGGTCCGGGAAGACGTAATCAATTTTAGGAAACCTGTCAAACTGGCATCCCGGCTGGCATACCGAAAAAACGGCGGAGGTCTAGGAAGGACAAAATTCGATTAAAGGATACTAATGGATTCGAAGAAATCGTCCCACCCCGAACGGGATCTGAAATCCCAGAATTTCCTCCCTTATAAAACTATGAGCATTATTATTAAACTTAGGAGTAGGAATATTATCTTGATTAATTTTTAAATAATGGTAATCACAAATCAGGCCCATTGAAAGGTATTCAATCTATATACAGACTAGTATATTATCGGCAAAAATATAAATCAAACTTAACTTAGATAAAACATAGCTTAGGGAAAAGTGATTTTTTTTTTTTTTTTTTTAAATGACCTTTTTCCAACTATGTAAAAATAATTTGACCTGATAATACAGTTAATTCATTTATCTTGCCTTTTGTCCTGTTAAAATGATAAGACCGCCCACTGTGCACAAATTTATATGCAACCGGTCATTGTATATAAATTTGAGATGGTATTGCAGGAATGGACAGAGAATTCAAATTGAAAAACCGATACTAACATGAGAGAATGTGTGAGCCCTGAGGAACGAGTTCTTATTACATTGAGGTAAGTGAAAGTGGCAGTGTACAAGCAATTTTATTTATTCTATAGTTACAATGTATTTACAGTTATTATTCAACAATTTACAGTAGTTATTATTTTATTTATTCAATTTTTGGCAAATATAAACGTCAGTATCATTTGAACGGTCTAACGCCTTGCGGAGTACTTCATAATATTGTTGAAGTAGTCTGTCCTTCCTCATCCATTGTTGATACATTTGGGCGAGATTCAGCGTGCATGGGTGCTGAGGAACATGTAGAGAAAGAATACAAATTTGGTGAAGTGATACGGGTGTCGTCCAAACCCAATTGATACTGCTCATGTGGAAACCTTATCTCATCAATAAGTTGTAGGACTCTACGTCTAAAACCCCTCATTTGCTCTTCCGTCAGTGGCTCAATTTCGGGAAGTAAACTATCAAGGAATTTTTTTTCGCTTGAGAATCTCTTGCTTGGTATTCAAGTTTTCGCCTTTTCGCGTCCATATAATCTTTGAATGATTTGTCTACATCTGTGAACGTATCTTGTTTACGTTTTTTTTTAAACGGTGGAGTGTTCACAGAAGTTGTTGGTGTGCAATGAGGTTCAATTAGGTGAGAAGAAGCAGACTGATTCTCAAAAAGAAAAGGTGGAGATGATGAGACTTCAGTTGAATGAGTGAATGATGAATCTTTTTCCTCTTCAGACAAATGGTGTTGCTGAGATGTGTCTTCAGACAACTGATCAGATGTAGATGTAGATGTACAACAGATGTAGATGGTGGTGCATTGGCTTCTTCAGGCAAATTTCCTTCTGGATTCCCTACTGTGTAAGGAAGTGTAAACTGCATCGCCTCTGACAAATAATATGGTTTTGTCTTGTTTCCTGAACCTGACGACGGTTGTGGCTTCAAGCGGTGTACAAAAACTGATCGCAGGTTTTTCCACTTCTCCTTGAACTCTGTAACTGAACAAAAATAAATAAAATAAGAACTACCTTACAATATTTATTCATAAATAATCGATAAGAATAAGTTACTGAAAGTAATTTTATCTTATGTAACTATACATACAAGAACATTATTATCCATTGCAGGTATCTGGCTACAGGCTGTACTTTTACATCGCTGGCATTGTACTTTGCGCGAGGACAGAGCACAATTATATACATCATACGTGAAATTACCCAACTAATTTGGCAAGTGTTGAATCACACCTACATGCCCATTCCAAACGAAGAGCAATGGAAAACAATTGCTCAACCTTTCTACACACTATGGAATTTACCTAATTGCTCAGGAGCAGTGGATGGGTAGCACATCTGCATCGAAAAATTATCTGGGACTGACTCGACCAATTTTAATTATAAACAGTATCATTCCACAGTACTGATGGCATTTAGTGATGCTGATGTTTTTTTTACCACCATTGAAACTGGTTATGCTAGTAGAAATAGTGATGGAGGAATATTTCGTGCATCAGTTACCAAACAGTGGATTACAGGTGGCCTATCACACTTACCATCACCTTCAAGACTACCTGATGATGAAAATGAGTGTGACTTCCCTTACTACTTTGTTGATGATGAAGCCTTTCCAATAGCAAGGTACCTGATGCGGCCTTACACTTAAAGAACTCTTGATAATAGAAAAAGAATTATTAATTACAGATTGATTAGAGGAAGGAAATATGTGGAATGCGCTTTCGGAATGATGACAAAAAAATTTCAAGTCTTGAGCAGTTCTATTCGTTCCCGAACCACGAAGAGAGTAGTTGACATAATAAAATCAGTGTGCATTCTGCATAATTTCATTGGTAGATTTGAAGGTATTCAATATCATAGTGATGAACCACCACAAAACTTCGACACTTTTACTACTCTTGTTCAAACAAGGAGAGATATTACATTGCAATCTCGGTCCACTGCTTATGAAATAAGGAACTATTTAGCAAACTATTTTCTAACACCTCGTGCTTCTCTCCCATGGCAATGGAAATACTGCACTAACGTTTGAAACCAATGAAACAGTAGTCAAGTGTAAAGGAGAAATGCATTTCATCAAATGCATACGCAAATTAAACCTAGACTTAGTTGTGGTTACATAGTAAGATTGTCTATACCATTTGTTTAAATAATTTCCAATAGCTATTTTGTCCTGTATTTTGTTGTTCACTGTATCATTATATTATATTTTTAAAATACCTATATTTAATTTTAATAAAGTAGATAAGGTTGAACTTACTTGAAAGATTAACTATCTTGGTTACTTCATTACACGCCTTTTCCGTAACATGTTTTCTGGAGTATTCTTTGAGTTTATACTGGAAATTTCTCTACTTCACCGACAAACTTTATGTTGAACGCTTGCTCGTTCATCGTGATCAGGCAACTGAGGGACTGGGAGACTGGTATGACGAGTCTCCGTGTCTCTGTGTCGCAACGTTGCCAAGTCTCCGATACTGGAATCACCCCATCTCGAGTCGCTGCGTATCCCAGTCGTTTCGCGATTTGAGTATCCCCATGTGAGTAGTGTCAGAAAATAAGGCGGTAGAAAGGACGAAGCAATTTCGACTCATTTTAAAATTGAAAGAGATGAGTCCTTCGGGATCCAGACAATAAGTCGTATACATCAATTAATCATCCGTTTTAGTTTTTTCTCGAGACCTGAAGAGAAGACACATCCGTAAATCGTACAAATGTAGTCAAAGTGTGGGATATTATGGCGGTAAATAGGAGCTTACGAGTTTTGAAGGGAATAGATGACGAAGATAATTGAGTCGCTTTAAGGAGCTTACGAGTTTTGAAGGGAATAGATGACGAAGATAATTGAGTCGCTTTAAGGTGCAGAACAGATCTACCACATATGAAAACTATGATTCCTTTTATTATTATGTAATAGTTTGATCGTTCTCCGACAATGAATGATTTAAGCAATATTGCCTCCAAACTATCTGTTATCGTTAATAAAATATTACTTATTATAAATTTATTATAGATATGCGTTTTATAAATTAATAATAAAAAATGCATTTCATTCCCTATTTAAATTCTGTACGCTGTAATTTCCTGTTTGCTGAGGTCGTCTTTGTCAAGAGTGCGGTTCTAGTCTGCGGTTATGTCGTTATAACTGTTCAGGCAAGGCATTTCCTCAGAACACTCTGGGTCTCTGAGGAAGTTGGGTCCCTACCTCAGCCACTGTACAAAACTGAATGTTAATATTAAATTGCAATATGTTTCTTACATCGATAATTAATATTATTAATATGATTAATGATAATTAATATAAATAATTAATGTATGATTGATATTTATATAATAGATTTTCTCTTATTTCAATCAACATTTGTAAATATGTTCCTTCATTTATAATTTTGTCATATCTTATGAACATACGAATTTCGTGAAGTTTTTGTTTTAAGACGTAATCAATTAGACTATTAATACCTATTTCATATGATAGGAGTGATTGCATTATGACTTTTTATAATTGTCATTTGTAGTTATTTATTGACTTTTCTTTTTTCTTTTTTGATTATCTCTTAACGCATATCATATGTCATATCCTAGATCATATGTTCGCATATGTTCCTATATCACTCTAAGGCTCTGAAGCCCACCTATCATTGTCTGTAATTGTTATTCTAAGGAGACTTATCCCAGAATAAATAAAGAGTTTATTATTATTATTATTTTTACATTTATTCTTCTCAGTGTCCTGGATTAACATCTTCTTTCCGGAATACACTTCAAGAAAAGGTAGATGATATAATGTAATTTATTTGTTTAAATATTTTCTCACAATCCTGCAAGTATCAAGCAGGACTGCTTTTTGAGCTACTTTCAAGCTCTGAAGATCAAAGCCATGTTCTTCTATACTCTCTCTAGTGCTTTTTAATATGAGACCATTTGAGGATATAATTATTGGAGTTATTATTACTTTATCTAGGTGATAAAGTGTTTTGTATCGGTTATGTATCTGGTCGGTTATGTATTACTCTGTGGTCTGTAATAATTTGCTTATCCCAGTAAACTTTTATATATGCATTTTCAATTAGTTTATCTGGAGTATAGCGATAGTATGGAACCTCATCATTGTCCAATAACCCCAATTTTCTCCATATGTTTTGGTGAAATATTTTTGCTGTAATATTAATAATTGCTGTAATATTAATTATTTGCTGTAATAGTAATATTTTTTGATACAAGTTCCATCATGCTTTGCAACTGCTCCCTGTTTCTTGCACACAACTTCAAGTCATCCATATAAAGACTATGGATGATAATGGATCTGTTGTCTCCAATCTTTAATTGATATCCAATCTTGCTGTTTCTGAAAATTTGACTTAGAGGTGCTAGGGCTAAGCAAAACCATAAAGGACTGAGAGAATCCCCTTGATAAATTACTCGACAAATTTTTATGATTCCGGTATTGTAGCTTGAGTGACTTCTGTCCACTGCCAGCCTAGTGCTCCATGTTTCCATAAGCTTCTTCAGAAGGTTTATTATGCTCGGGTGGACTTTGTACAGTTCTAGTATTCGGATTAACCAACTGTGTGGTACAAGTGTCATATGCTTTTTTGTAGTCAATCCAAGCCATTGACATATTCCGCTGTTTTTTGCATGCTTGATTGGCAATAAATGTGTCCATCATTAAAAGTTCCTTGCAGCCTCTAGCTCCTTTCCTACATCCCAATTGCTCTTGTGGTAAGAGATCGTTATTTATCAAACGATTACTCATTTTCGAAGCAATTATTGATGTCAGGGAGTTTATATGCTGTATTTAGACAGGTTATAGGTCTGAAGTCTTTAGATTCTAGACAAGGTCCTTCTTCCTTTGGTATCATGTAAGTTATACCCTCTGCAAAATCTTTTGGTATTTCCGCTGATCCTTCTATAATTGATTGGAAGAGATCCGCCAATTTTCTATGTAGACTACTGAATTGCTTAGCCAATAAACCTGTATTTTGTCTCTTCCTGGACACTTCCAATTATGCATCCATAGCGGCTTCAGCTACGTCCTCTGTGGTAATGATCAGTGGAAGCATCAAAGGTGTTATTTCAAGTGCATACTTTATTTCGGGCCACCATGTAGCATTTGCATCATGATATGCTGGTTCCTCCCATAATTCTTTCCAAAACAACTCCATGCTATATATCGAAGGTATTTTTGCATTCAGATTTAATCTTTCGCAGCTTAATTTTTTATAAAACCGACGGTGGTCTGTTTCATAAGTCTTATTGTTTTCTCTGCGAAGAGCTGCTGCTGTATATCTTCGTATTCTGTTGGCATATAATCCTAGCTTTTACTTGAGTTTGTCAGCATAGAGCTGGAGAGTTCTAGTGAGTTCAGTTTCGAGAATGATAGTACCAAGATGAAGGACCACAATTTCATCCATCTTTCTTTTTTGTTTTTTGAAGCTTTAGCAGGATCTCGGACGTAGTTTGTTATTATTCCGATTCGCCTTCGTATTTCAGTTATTTTCCCTTCCAGTCTTCTTCTCCAAGCAGGCAGTCTAGTAGACTCGTTGGTTTGATACTTCTTCAACACATCTCTCTCTTTTACCTTCAAACCTAGGTGAGTTACTACAGTTTTAGCTGATATGTAGATCCAATGCTTTCAATCACAAACGGTTTTAATAAATTCAGCATGTTTTTCCAGTATCTTGTTTGTGGCTTTGACTATTTTCAAACTGTATTCTATAAGGTAAACGGGGCAGCATAGGTCTCTCTTCCATCGGAATTCCATTCCATTTCATATGTTCAGAAAATAATGCATCTTCCAAGTATCCTTCAAGTTGAGCTTCGTGATTAATCTCTTCATGCAGCATACTCCTGTCTGCAGGTGTCGGCTGATTGTGAGCTATCTCGGGTAAAATTCTTTCAATTGTTACTTCTGAAATATCATCCGATTCTCTGGTAATTCGTATTCCAACATCATTTTTAATTATTTGGAGGTCTTCCTGACGAAGGAATTGTTCCTTCATAATTCCTCTTGTCTGATCTGCTAGCCTTTGGGCTGTTACGTTTATTTCAGGGTATTTTTCCAACCAATAACCTTGGATTCTTCTAATGTATCCTGTTCTATTTTGTTCTAAATTTGTGGCCAAGTAGTAAGCTCGGATGACCGCTTTGTTCAGTCCAAGGCATCCTTGTAGGAGCTACTCTTGGTCTCTGTTGCTGAGCGCGAGCGGGAAGAGAACTCTCTTCCAAGCGCACGTTCAGACTATGGGCCGTTGAATGCAGTCTTGTGGTCCGTTACGACAGGGTGGCGCCACTCGCTTCGCCAGTACCTGAAGGAGGCTTTCGAATATTCCCGCCTGATGCAACCTCAGTATCAGGCTCGTCAAAGGCAATAACTGTATCATATGACTCCATATTGGTAATGGGGATTACATTTTATACCTTCTGCCAGGTGTGTCTGCAGGCGTCCCTAACATGGGAACAGACCCTGACCAGGAAGCAGCCCTTTTTGGGATCAGTCGCGCCTGGGTTTCTTTACTAGTTTTGGTCCGCCCCAGGTATTTTATTTCCCCGGTACCCGCCATAGCTGGTGAGCATTCCCCTATCCGCTACCTGGAGAGGCGCCCGATGGGAGACTAGAAACTCCACACGGGTTTTTATTATTATTATTATTATTATTTTATATATATATTGTAGTATTTTTATAGGGTTCACCTCCGATGCGCCCTCTGGTTGTCGGTCGCTTCTCTAGCTGTCTGTTACCTTAGACACACCGTAAGGTTACCTGAGTTGTGAGAGGGATCACTCTCGGTCAATTAACTCACCTACTCTCCACTATTCTCCTCGATCCGGAAGTACTTATAAGAAGGGTGAGAAGATAAGAGGGTTGGAAAAGGGGTAGCTTGCCAGTGCGACGCTGCCCTTACCCAGTTGGGTGGCTGCCGGGGTTAGTCCCAAGGGATACGTATGGACCTCGGCAGCTGTAGGCGCTAACTAAGCAAGCAAGGAAGCCCGGGAGCAGGGGTTCGAGCCCGGCTACCCGAGGGGGGAGGGGAAAGACGGGAGGGCCGAGTGCGGGGTACGAGCCCGACAATCTCGGAGGACCCTGAGGACCGGGGTACGAGCCCGACCACTCAAGGAGGAAGGAAGGAGTAGAGGTATCGAGTGCCGGGGTGCTAGCCCGACAATCCCGAAGGAAGGAAGGAGGGATAGACGGGAGGGCCGAGTGCGGGGTACGAGCCCGACAATCTCGGAGGACCCTGAGGACCGGGGTACGAGCCCCACCACTCAAGGAGGAAGGAAGGTGTAGAGGTATCGAGTGCCGGGGTGCTAGCCCGACAATCCCGAAGGAAGGAAGGAGGGATAGACGGGAGGCCCGAGTGCGGGGTTCGAGCCCGACAATCTCGGAGGACCCTGAGGACCGGGGTACGAGCCCGACCACTCAAGGAGGAAGGAAGGTGTAGAGGTATCGAGTGCCGGGGTGCTAGCCCGACAATCTCGAAGGAGAAGGAGAGCCTGATAGTGCAACGCTGCCCTTACCCTGGGTTAGGGTGGCTGCCGGGGTGAGTTCCAAGGGATAAGTATGGACCTCGGCAGCTGAAGGCGCTAACTAATCAAGCACAGGAAGGGTAAGGTAGGTAGAGGGAGAGAGAGAGAGAGAGAGAGGGAGAGAGAGAGAGAGAGAGAGAGAGAGGTAGGTAGGTAAGGTTGGAAAAGAGAACACTGGCGGACAGCCACACGTGGTCTTGCCAAGCTTCGACCCGGAGGTGTTCTGATCTGGCCTTTAAATCCGAGCTCTATTTATACCAATCTGCAATGACTGCTGGGTAATCTCTATTTCGAGAAGTTAATTTATAATTATTTTTCTCGGCCATATCAGTACACCTTTTGGTCTTATTTTTATTTTTATAAGTACAATATTCATCACATTACATTTTAAAACACATTTAAAAATAAATAACCCCTTTACATATAAATTAATCGCCGATAAAACAAAGCCTAGTAAAAGTACAGTGAGTTAGTTCCCTTGGTGGCGGATAGATAGCGCCCTAAACCCACTCTCGCAGCTCTCGGCTCTCGTCATTTCTATGCCAGCTCTTGACGGAGCAGGTCGTTCAGCTGGTGGGCGGCCTAGTTCTGCCGGCGGTCGCTAGATCGTGCTGCTACCCCCTTCCCATAGTCCACAGCCTTTGATCGAGAAGGTTCTGCCGACTTGATTAACAGCTGTTCCGCGTGTTACAATGAATTACATTATCTTTAGTATTTAATTAATTTAACGTGTTCTTTTAAGATATTTTACGTACAAATTGTAAATGACACAGCAAAAGGGCCTTTTTTAAAGGTACTATATAATAAAGAAAAGGGCCCTATTTTAAGATGCTACATTTACCATTTCCTGTAGCGAAAAAAAAAAAAATTATTAAGATTTTTTTTTTTTTCAAGTATTAGTTTCTTACATAAAACTAAGTTACATAGTATAGTTGATTCAAATATTACGCAATAAGTATTGCATCTCAACAAATACATTTTTCTTTTCCAAGAGTTAGATTATACATATACAATGTCAAAATTAAAATGAATTTATACAAAGAAAATCAAATTACATATGTGGTTGGTTTAACAATATACAAATATTCAATCAATGGAAATACAATGAGCCTTACGTTTAAACAAAAGAGTTAATTTCTTACGATTGTTAAAAATAAGATGAATTTATACAAAAATTTAAGTTACATATGTGATGGATTTAACTATATACACATATTCCATTAAGGAAAACATAACAAGTCTTATAACAAAAAAATTGTTTTGTTTTTTCAAAGTATTTTAAAATGAGATGATTTTATACAAATCTTACACGCTAATTATTACATATATTTTTTTCAAGAGTTAGTCTGTTAATATTATACAAAATCAATATTCGAATGAATTAAGTTTATACATAACAGTTTATGTTGATTTAAACATTACATTAAGAAATACCCAATTTCTATTATGCAAATTCAAAAATTACCTCTAGATCCTGTTTTTACAAGCTCTATAAAACATTATTTATGCTAGACACCTTTCTTGAAGGTTCTTAAACATATTCGAGGTTTACATCGAGATATGATCCCTACAAGTTGGTACAACATTATTTATGTTAGGCACCTCCTCAAGTTTCTTTAAAATATTCAATTTCCATTGAAACCCCATTTTTAGAAGTTATATAAAAAAAATGTATGTTAGATACCTCCCTTAGGTTCTAAAATACATCCATTTTCATTTTAAAATTCGACTTTTTACAAGAAGTCAAAAAAGATTAAAATATTTAAGCTAATAGTCTTAATAGACAAAAATATTAAAGTTTAAATTATTATTTTTTTTTTTAATAACGAAATTTAATATTTGACTTAATTAACATCAGCTGATGTTGGGTTCTTTGGTTAGTTACTCGAAATATTTCCCGTAAACAATTATGATATGAGTTAGTTCCTTAGGTGGCCTTTAGAATTTCCATTGTCCATATCCAAACTGAGACTATCCGGCTGTAATACTAATCTCATTTTTTCTTCACTCTTCCCCGAAGATAATTTTCTCCATCTTCTGTTAGACTCTTATTTACCTCCGTGTCTTCCAAGTCTTCTCGTTCCACTCTTGAATATTCTTCAGTCTGCACTAGCTGCTCATCCATTTCTGTTGATGTGAAACCTTCGGCATACATCGGATGTTCTTCTAAGTGTTCCCTTTGTCTGTCGAAGCGAGATTTATTATTGTAGTCGTCTTTGATTCTAGTAATTTTATTTACCCGTGGATTGGATTGAGTCCAACTGGGGTTCCTATTAAAGTTATATCTTTCCATGGGCTTATTATCTCTTTCATTATTATAATTTCGAGATGGATTATTTCCCTGGTTCTTCTGCGGTACCAATGATTTCCTCTGCGATGCTGCAGAATATTGAGTTGAAGTTCTCATTCCGTCAGTACTTTCTGCGAGGATCCCTTCCTGAATAGATGGTTTCCTCTGAGTTATTTCCTTATACTCAGAATATTGTGTTGGGGTTCTCATTCTGTAATTATTTTCTGTGAGAATCCCTTCCTGTACTAATGGTTTCCTCTGAGGTATTTCCTTATACTCAGAATATTGTGTTGGGGTTCTCATTCTGTTATTATTTTCTGCGGGAATCCCTTCTCGTAGATAAGGTTTCTTCTGAGATGTTTCAGAATATTGGTTCGACGCTTTGTTATAATAATTATTCTCCTTAAGAATTCTCTCCTTTCCAACTCGGTTTAATACTTCGAGGAATCCATCGATACTGTTTATTCCTTGGTACAGTATTATTTCCTCGATGGTCTTCCCAAAATGCTGAGCCATGGACTTGCAGATGAATCCTTCATCTAACTGATGTTCACAGGCCCTTGCTCTCAATACCATATTGCAGAAATACTGCTGCGGGCTTAGGTGTGCGTAGTCGTAATAACTGCCGTGGTTCAACTCTTCCCAGAAAATAGGGTCATATTTTCCCCTCCAGAATTTATTCAAGAACTTTTCGCTAAAATTATCAATTTCGTAGATTTCATTCTCATGCATCAGCCACCATACTAAGGCTTCGTCCCTCAAATGCTGTCTGATGAAGTCTCGGAATATCACGGTATGGCCCCATAAGTGGTATTGTGATCTTAAGGAGTTCACAAATTCTGTAGGAATGTCCTTTCGACTATTCCTGAAAAATAAGGGTCTCTGATTCATTCCCTTATTTTGTTGTATCAAGGTAGAATTCAGTGCTCTGAACATATCAGTGATACCATCATTGTTTAGTTGTGGTCGATGGACCGTCTCGGCTTTTTGTTCAATCGGAGGTCTCGTCCTTGTATCCAAATTTCTAAGGGGTGACTTGCCTCTTGTGATATTGTTTTCAAGGATATCTATCCTATTATTCAAAATCTTCAAATCTTCATCATGGGTCTCTATGATGTTATTCAATTCATTGATTTCATCCTTTATCTCTTCATTTCCGTTGGTTATAATTTCTCTCAGATTTTCGCATTTTTCCTGATTTTGTTCTGCTAACATGGTTAATCTGGCTTCAAAATCTAGTTTCATATTATCTATTTTCTCACCTAATCTTGAGATCAATAATTTCATTTCCTTAAATTCTTCATGGTATGTACTCCTTGTTGTCTCCTTCTTGGATCGCAAATTATAGTGCCCTGCAGTGGCAGCGGCTGAGGTACTCATTTCTTCATCAATCTCTTCCCTGAATTGTTTGTTATCGTAATCTTCCATTTTTTAGGTTAAGTTTCTAATCCAAAGGTCGGTTATTTTAATCGATCCTTCACAAAGGATGCCAAATGTAGTATTTTTATAGGGTTCACCTCCGATGCGCCCTCTGGTTGTCGGTCGCTTCTCTAGCTGTCTGTTACCTTAGACACACCGTAAGGTTACCTGAGTTGTGAGAGGGATCACTCTCGGTCAATTAACTCACCTACTCTCCACTATTCTCCTCGATCCGGAAGTACTTATAAGAAGGGTGAGAAGATAAGAGGGTTGGAAAAGGGGTAGCTTGCCAGTGCGACGCTGCCCTTACCCAGTTGGGTGGCTGCCGGGGTTAGTCCCAAGGGATACGTATGGACCTCGGCAGCTGTAGGCGCTAACTAAGCAAGCAAGGAAGCCCGGGAGCAGGGGTTCGAGCCCGGCTACCCGAGGGGGGAGGGGAAAGACGGGAGGGCCGAGTGCGGGGTACGAGCCCGACAATCTCGGAGGACCCTGAGGACCGGGGTACGAGCCCGACCACTCAAGGAGGAAGGAAGGAGTAGAGGTATCGAGTGCCGGGGTGCTAGCCCGACAATCCCGAAGGAAGGAAGGAGGGATAGACGGGAGGGCCGAGTGCGGGGTACGAGCCCGACAATCTCGGAGGACCCTGAGGACCGGGGTACGAGCCCCACCACTCAAGGAGGAAGGAAGGTGTAGAGGTATCGAGTGCCGGGGTGCTAGCCCGACAATCCCGAAGGAGGGAAGGAGGGATAGACGGGAGGCCCGAGTGCGGGGTTCGAGCCCGACAATCTCGGAGGACCCTGAGGACCGGGGTACGAGCCCGATCACTCAAGGAGGAAGGAAGGTGTAGAGGTATCGAGTGCCGGGGTGCTAGCCCGACAATCTCGAAGGAGAAGGAGAGCCTGATAGTGCAACGCTGCCCTTACCCTGGGTTAGGGTGGCTGCCGGGGTGAGTTCCAAGGGATAAGTATGGACCTCGGCAGCTGAAGGCGCTAACTAATCAAGCACAGGAAGGGTAAGGTAGGTAGAGGGAGAGAGAGAGAGAGAGAGGGAGAGAGAGAGAGAGAGAGAGAGAGAGAGGTAGGTAGGTAAGGTTGGAAAAGAGAACACTGGCGGACAGCCACACGTGGTCTTGCCAAGCTTCGACCCGGAGGTGTTCTGATCTGGCCTTTAAATCCGAGCTCTATTTATACCAATCTGCAATGACTGCTGGGTAATCTCTATTTCGAGAAGTTAATTTATAATTATTTTTCTCGGCCATATCAGTACACCTTTTGGTCTTATTTTTATTTTTATAAGTACAATATTCATCACATTACATTTTAAAACACATTTAAAAATAAATAACCCCTTTACATATAAATTAATCGCCGATAAAACAAAGCCTAGTAAAAGTACAGTGAGTTAGTTCCCTTGGTGGCGGATAGATAGCGCCCTAAACCCACTCTCGCAGCTCTCGGCTCTCGTCATTTCTATGCCAGCTCTTGACGGAGCAGGTCGTTCAGCTGGTGGGCGGCCTAGTTCTGCCGGCGGTCACTAGATCGTGCTGCTACCCCCTTCCCATAGTCCACAGCCTTTGATCGAGAAGGTTCTGCCGACTTGATTAACAGCTGTTCCGCGTGTTACAATGAATTACATTATCTTTAGTATTTAATTAATTTAACGTGTTCTTTTAAGATATTTTACGTACAAATTGTAAATGACACAGCAAAAGGGCCTTTTTTAAAGGTACTATATAATAAAGAAAAGGGCCCTATTTTAAGATGCTACAATATATATATATATATATATATATATATATATATATATATATATATATATATATATATTTCAGGAAAGGGTTACTATCGCCCAAGCATGAGCAGAAGAATTTATTGAGCATTACCTATAGTGTACAATAGCTAATTTATATTTATCAACTATATTCCATTCCAATGTATTTACTATAGCTAATATAGATGTATCAACTATATATCATTCCAATGTATTTACTAAAATTCAAAAAAATTACACTTTTGGATACCTACTATTGCAAGATTCCAAAACGAAGACCGAGGTGTGCTCCTTCTGGTCTGCATTTATATGAACTTATGTTTTTCACAAGATAGGTTTTATTGACCGTTAGATTTCCATATGTTTTTCACAGGTCCGGAACGGCTCCTTTATTAGAGGGAGGACTGGGATTTCTCCCCCAGAAAATGTTTGAATTTTATGCAACTTAACCTGTACTAATGCCATTATCTAAATCCAACTGCAATGCCTCATTAATAAAATAACTAAGTGGGAGAAACCGTTAATGATTAAGCGTAGCTCATGTAATGTAAAAAGTTGTCTTTTACTACGATTACATTTTATAATCAACAGAAAAAATGGTCCAAACGATTTTTTTAAATTTAAATTAAGAAGTAACCTAACGGTTTTTTCATAGCCCTAATATCAGATTAATATTGATTTTACACGCGAAAAAATAAAATGAATGTAGTTCAATTAATTATGAAGTAGTATAGGTAAGAAAAAATATGAACTAAATATTTTGGGATCCCTTAAGTTAGGGGCTCACGGCGATTGCCGACCAGCCGATCGGGTCAGTCCGGATCTGGTTTTACACAAGAATCGCAAAAAATTATTGAATATTGTAAAACAAAAAAAATGTTATATCCTAAAATGATACATATTTACAACCCCCAGCCCCTTTGCACATAACTACGATGAATTATTTAAGCTTGAAATTCAGTAAAAGTTTAAATGAAAACAAATAGGAATGGCTTTATTTTCATCTGACTTTTTGCCAAATTCCTGGAATACTAATTTCATTAAAGTGCTACTCATACATAAAAAGGCTATCGACTGAAGGCCGGACATCCGGGTTAGAGACTTGGGAAGGTAAGATGCTATCTTCTAGTAAAGTTAAACTTAGCCATACGTGAACGTTGTGAATAAGTATTGTCTTGTTGAAAAATTTCGTTGTTTACTTCCACCAAATTGGGGTGAGTTGAGAATAACTCCACCATGGAATATTTCTTTCTTTATATTCTTCATCTTTTTCACAACTCTGAACTTGCATGCCGAAGACAGTTGAGTAGTTGAAGAACACGATAGGATAAGAGATGAAAAGGACAGAATTACATTTCTAACAAACTAATTTTGTTCGTTGAGGTGACTAAATAAGTTATTATTTTTTCTGCCTTAGATATTAACAAATAATCAAGTAAATAACTAGAAGCTGAATTCCATTTAATTATAGAATATATAATAACTTACAACAAACAGATAATTAATTATATTTATTTTTACAAACACTGAAATCACTAACTCCCATATGATCCTTATATTTATTTGGCTCTCGTTGCCAAAAATAAATGCCTGGTAGTCTTTGAGGAAACGGCCATGAGAAAATTGGTTCTCTTACATTCTATCCCCGCCAGTTAATTGGGTTAATAGGTTAAGTTGAAAATGAACTTTATAACTAAGTTTCAATAAGAGTATAATGACGCGTTTTCACATTATTGCTATTTATTAATATTCAAGATTATTCTATAAGTACAAAATTATTTTTAAATATATTTTTTCATGAATTTTATAATTATTAAACGCTAGCAATTTTTTTTTGATTTTCTCATTGTTTCTAATTTATGTTTATGGTGATTTTTTATAATTTATTATCGTTAATTGATCTCCCGGAGAATCCAATGCATAATCAATTAAAAACAAATAATAACATGAAGTAGACATTTATATAAAAAAAAAATTGATTTCAAGCTTTATCGTCACACTTATCAGCAGTAATTTCAACATTCATGGCCAGTTACGAAGAGGGGAATTTCTCAACCAGCATCTTCGTGACTGAAAAAAACTATAACCCATTCCACTGGAACCCATAAAGGGTCTTCAGTACTTTGTAAACGGTTATGCGAGGAGGTTAAGTACCAGGGATCACTCTCAATCACCAAGTTTTTCCTCAACTTCATAGTGGCTAGGTTTGCCACAGGAGGGTATTGACCTACTTCTTCATACACTGCATCCAAATCTTATTATTTCAATTTCAAAATTATAAAATTTCGAACTTAAAATATTTAGTAATGGCTAAGTTAACAGTTAATGTAACCTAGGGTTTAACAAAACATAGCATTACCATTACGAGATTAAAAAAATGCATCATCAGTTCCTTTTTAACCTTTTACTAAACTGGTTTTGGGTTCATTTCATTCCATACCTTTCCTGAGAAAAGTTTAGTCAGAGTCTGACAGGAAGATTAGGGTAAGTTAAGTCTAGAACTAAACCTGATCCTTTTGTCCAGCATCCAGTTAAAACATATTTTAACGTTCTCATAACAATTAAAATAAAACAAAAATAAAATTTCTATTGTATTATTATTTTATTTTATTATAAAATATGGTATATCTATGTATGCTGAACAAAGTAAGACCATCTGATTATTTTATTTTTTTAAATTTCTTTATTGACAAATATAACAATTTGCTACAATCAAGGAGAAAAGGTAAAAGTGATAATTGAATTATTAAAATAAAAATTTAATTCTATTCAATGGATGACACTAGAATTCTGAAATCTTTTAAAACGAAACTCGTTTCTTAAGGATAAGCAATAGCTAAATAATATTTTAAATCAGCTAATATATATTCATATATTTTTGTTTAGAATTTTAGTTTACTAAATATGATTTTATTATAGACAATATTAATTATAGGGCCATCAGGCCAGATTTTTGACTGGAATCAAAAGCTTCATCAAATAATAGGTCTATTGGTAGACTATCCGATGATAAAACTCCTAAAAATGTACAAAGCTTATTAATTTACTAGATAGGGAATCCCATCCTAAGGATGGTTGTAATCTCCGGGGAAAAATACAAAACAATATAAATATATATATATATATATATATATATATATATATATATATATATATATATATATATATATATATATAATTTTTATATATAAGTATTTTAATATATAAATTGGACGGGCAAGGTCCAAGGGACGGTTTTATGGGTGATTCTCATTATACGGGCAAGTTTTAATCCATTACAACTTTTTTTTTCTGCTGATATACAGCGGAGAAACATTTCTCCATAATAAAATATTAAAAACAAAAATGTTAAAGAATAATTTGATGTTATAATTTCTGAAGCTCCTTGAATGTCATTACCACGCACTGCCCCACTCTCACTTAGCCGTGAAGTATCTTTATGTACTTCTAAACTTTGTCCTATACTTTGATGTCATTACCAAATAAAAACAAAACTTGAGAGATAAAGTCTTGAAAAAAAAGGAACACTGGAGCAACTTTTTCCGAGTGTAGTGAACTGAGTGACCAGCCACCAGTGGACAACGGCCTTCAATTAGGGAACTTACTCAAAGCATTTGAGTCTTAAGCTAAGTAACGTATCTTTATTGTTGTCATTATTACCGCCTTTATTATCACGCTACCTATTCAGATCATTTCATCCATTTTAACTTAAGTTTAAGTTGAAAACTTGTGTAATTACGACGCCTAAATTATTAGCGCGGTAATGACATAAAATTGTGCTTTAATGAAGCATTTTTGAAACATTGCTAATATTCGTTGATTGCTCTGATGAATTTAATCCTAATCATTTGCTTAGTCTTTTAACTGTTTATTTATTTATTATTTTTAAAATTGTATCTATAAATTTATTTGGATGTGCTAGATTTTAAAATGTAATATACTTTACACTAACTTATTCAAATTGCCTAAAAAGTTGCAGACATTTTTCCTCATTTAAATGTTCCTATTTCGGTACTATTTAAAATTAGTTTTACAACTTCTATTCAAATATTCTTTAAAAATAATTGTTAATTTCTAATTTAATCTTCTTTAGTATAGTTTCTATGGACAAAAAAGATTCATGAAATCTGGTCTGTAAAGAAATACTTTGTTGCTCCTTGCAAACTTTTGTACCATTAAATTTTTTATATCATTGGCATTTAATCTAGTCTTTTAAAAAAATGCCGACACAATTTGCAAATTTTTGTATTTGTGAAATGTAATTTTGTATGATTAAGACTCTTAATCTAGTCAATAAAAAAAAATTAAAAAAACTGTGACTATTTGCTATTGTTTGTAAAAAAAAAATAATTATTATTTTTATAAACATTTTAAATAAAAATATTTTTGTTTAAAGGGCGTTTTATAATTTCCTTTATTATATTTCCCAGTAGTTGTGCCCAATTACCCTTATTTTCTTACCTATAGATCTTTAAAAAAATTATTTAATTCAAATTAGGAAGCTGATACCGTCATTACTAAACAGGATGATTATCGTCCTGTTAGACAATTTTTATTTAAATGCAATTATAACTATTAAAAATTATTAATATGAAAAATGCCCTTAATCTGAAAATAATCCTTATTATATAATTGATTTCTTATTCCAGGACAAGTTGTACAGGTCGGTATACTAATGTACAGTTTTGTCATGATGGAAGTCAGTTCCCAATTTAGTTTTAAGAAGAATTATTATTAGGTTAAAATAAAAGACGTTATATATTAGCTCGACAGTAAAAAAAAAAAAATGATTTCCAAATTAATATTTTTTAGCATCAAGTTTTTCTTGTACGCCCATTAAACTATAAATCAACTATGGCTCAATAAATGATACTGAATTTGGTAACTAGTTGCCGAAGATAACAGTATCTCAAAAACAACACTCGACACACACACCCACACACACACACACACACACAAACAAACACACACAAACAATCGGTCAATTTGTCTCCTGGACACTATAGGGAAGATACTAGAGGGGATCGTCGAATATTATAGGATATGGTCGAATGATTGACTTCAGTGAAGGAACCCGAGGATTGGCTGATAATCAGTATGGTTTTCGAAAGGGCAGATCAACAATCGATGCGGTCGATTTGGTGATTACTCCTGCTAGAGAGGCAATCGCAGAAAAGAGGTGGAGAAGGGGTGGCAAGAAGTACTGCGCCATTATAACAATGGACGTAGGGAATGCTTTAAATTCAGTTCGGTGGGATTGCATCATGGAAGGACTGCAAAAGATGGAAGTACCACATTATGAAATTACGTGAGGATTATTGAGGGTTACTTCACGGATAGAATCTTGATGTATGATATCGAAGCTGGATTGAAAACCTACAAGATCACGTGTAGCGTACCCCAGGATTCCGTTTTAGGGCCCTTGCTCTGGAATGTGATGTATGACGCGGTTCTCAGGCTCCCTATGCCGGAAGAAACGACTACACTCGGCTTTGCCGACGATCTGGCAATTGATGGTTTGGAGTGGATGTCATAATCCCCAACGGTTAGAGTGATTATCTCCCTTACTTTCCTGCTGGTGATAAGAACTGCCTTGGTCTTATGATCAGCAAGCTGAAGGCCAACCGATGAAAGCCACTGGCGAATGTCCGAGGAAAGCTCCTGGAGGAAATCACTTATAATGCGAATAAGGCCGTCGCTGCCCAGTGGCTTTCATCGGTTGGCCTTCAGCTTGCTGATCATAAGACCGAGGCAGTTCTTATCACCAGCAGGAAAGTAAGGGAGATAATCACTCTAACCGTTGGGGATTATCACATCCACTCCAAGCCATCAATTAGGTATCTCGGGGTGCAGATCGACGCCAGACTTCGGTTTGATAAACATCTGCACATAGTTAGCAGTAAAGCAATCCAAGTGACTAATGCACTGGCTCGTATTATGCCAAATATCGGAGGACCTAAAGAAAATAGAAGGCTTCTGGCTACTGTAGCCAGTTTTACACTTTTGTATGCAGCGCCGATCTGGAAGGAAGCCATTCTAGTGAATTCATATGCCCGCAAGGCTACCAGTGTTTATCAAAGGAGCGCTCTGCGAGCCGCTCGATCGTTTCGCACTGTATCCTATGACGCAGTGTGTGTTATCGCCAATATGCCTCCGATTGAGCTTGTGGCAGAGGAACAGAACCGCATATTTCGGCGAAGACGAGAAGGCGGATGCTCAATGAAGAGAGAAATAATAGTCTTGAAAGATGGCAGAGACGCTGGAATGCCTCAACCTCAGGAAGATGGACCCACCGCCTGATTCCTGATATTGCAGCGTGGATATCACGGAAACATGGAGAGCTTGATTATTATCTAACCCATGCTTACTGGGTATGGTTGCTTCAGGGCCTACTTAGCCCGCTTCAAGATGGAGGATCAATCATCGTGTCCTACTTGCGCCAGAGTGGACTTTCGTCTTCTACAGTTCTACAGTGGAGCATGCGTTCTTCTGTTGCCCATGCTTTGCTAAAGAAAAGGAAGAGTTAGATAGGAACCTTGGACAACAGTCAGTTTCGGAAAACGTAGTCGCTCTAATGATGTCCAGGCTGGAGAACTGGATCGCTGTGGCAGACTATGCAGCGCTTATCGGCAGGCAGCTCAGAGCACAGGAGCGAAGCCAGGCAATGGCTTAATAAGAGGTCCAATGAAGAAGTAGGCGCATGACCATTCTGCCTCCCTCCCCCGCGAAGTAATGCTTGGCAGCAGTTCCGCGGGGTGGCAATGATGAATAGGGAGGTGTTTTTTTAGTGAGTAGGAATCTCACACTGTTGTGGACGTTTAGTCACTCATCGCCTTATGAAAGATTTTTCTCCTATCCCAAAAAAAAAAAAAAAAAAAAAAAAAAAAAAACACACACATCATTATAAAAATGGTTAATACGGATCTTGAAACGTGCTTATCCATGACAATCTAGATTTGTGATTTTTAGCACTATTCGTATTACTCGCTTCTGAGAAGGCGAAAAGTAAAAAAAAAAAGCCTGTTTCAGGTTTATTATCCTTTCCGGCTATCCAATTTTAACGAAAATCTAGTATATTATTTATATTGATACAAAAGTATTATATACCAAATTTTAGATGCTTTGCTTTATCTATCCATATATATATATTGCTATGTTTCTGGCAAACGGCTTTTCTAAGGCAGGTGGGGGTTCCAGAAACCACATTTACTCAATTTAATGGTCTAATTTAATCTCTATTTGTATCGGTTCCAGAAGGGAGCCTATCAATCAAACTATATTTTAACATAAAAGGCTAGAGACCGCAGACCCTCCCCCCCCCCCCTGCTGTGGTCAATAGCTTGGGATATTATAAATACTATTGAAGAATCTTTCCAAGGATGTCGAGTTTACCATTTCACTTAGTTAACTAGATGATGGCATGCAGGGTAAATAGAATGGTAGATTTTGTTACAGATCTTACTTTATTTATGTTACGTTATTAGTTAACCTATTGGCTTAATAATTTCTAATCTAAATTACTCTCATTGTAAAAATCTACAGACTGTAACATATGTATTTGAGAATACTGGGAGAACTCTTGCTTATTTAAAATATTATCCGGATGCCACATGATATTATACATTGATGTACACAATGAATAAAAGGACTAGCACTTATCTTATTGTTGCCTTCTCGTAAATTCGGTGATCGAAGTTCTCCCAAGAACTACCCAGAACTCTCCTCTTCGACTCTTTCCCCAGAACTACTCACTTCAAACTTCTCACCAGAACTCCTCTTTCCTCCGTCTCTTATACCCTTTCTCATATTTCTTCTTGAAAAGAGGATTTTTATCCCCACTCTCCTTTTGGGACATCTTATTGGCTGAAACTATAAGAATATTTGAAAAAGGACTTGTAACCTTGGGCGGCAGATTTTATTACACCTTTTTTTTTTTTTTTTTTTTAATTTTTTTTTTTTATTCCCCCTTCCCGACCTTTCGGTCATACGGGGTCGTGGCGGCAGTGGGGTATTACGCTGGCGTAAGCGTATGCCACTACCACCAATAAACTGCTCATTTATTTAATATCTTATTTTACAATTTTACTTGGGGATAATATATTTATGGGGACAATGAATCCTCCTACTATGGTGCAGCCCGGTGCGCGTGCACACCTTAGGGCTGCACCTTATTATCCGCTACTGTGGAGCAGCCCGGTGCGCGGTTGCGTACCTTAGGGCTGCACCTTATCCTCTGCCGGGCGGTGTGGCTAGCCATCCTGGCGCTCTCCATCTGTCCGGATCCGTCCGGATACCGGTCCAGCCCTCCTGGTCCACTGCATCCGTCCGGATCCTGTCTCAAGCTGCATCCGTCCGGAAGCTGGTCCAGCCTTCCCGGTCCGCTGCATCCGTCCGGATCCCATCTCCTCCAGGGTGCATCAACCATCATGAGGCTCGCCGAAGTCGGGTGGTCTGGCCCTTCCCAAGGTAAAGTGCTCAGGACCCACCACCTCCTTCCACCCGTACACGAAGTCCTTAAAGAAGGGGTACACCTGTTCCTCCATCAGACGGGGGAAGTCCGACTCGGCGAGGGCGAAGATCCCGGTACTTCTCGACATCCTGGCTCGGTGTCCTTCTACTGCGGTGCAGGACACGATCATGTGCTCTGCAGTCTCAGGGACTCCACAGGTGGGGCACCGGGGGTCTATGTCCTTTCCATGTTCCTGTAGTTTCCCCCGGAAACCTCCATGCCCTGTCAGCATCTGCGAGACCCAGTAATCAGGGAGGACCCATCTTGCCTTCAGCCTTTCTTGCACGGTGGGGAAGAACTTCCTTAGGGTAGCTCCCTTCTGACTCCCTACCCAACGTCCATTCCACTCCTCGATGGTATCCTCCCTCAATATCTTCTTCCATTGGTTGGGGTTCTCGCCGATTCTGGTACGGAGTCCCTCCGGTAGCGCGTCGAGCCCCTGCCTCTTCACATTATACTTTATTCTGTCCTCCTTGAGGACGAGGTCTAGGGACATCGCTCCGGCTAGCACCTGCACCGCCTCATGCGACACCGTTCTGTATGTCTTAGTGACCCTAAGCAGAGCCAATCTCTGGATCGTCGCCAGTCTCTTCCTCTGCAACTGCGTGAGGTGTTGGCTCCATGCTGGGGATGCGTGCCTCAAGATACCCATGACCACGCCCTTGTAAATGGTCATTGTAGCTGGGTATCTGATGCCCCAGAACGCACCCCCAATCCTGTACAAGCCATTTATAGCCCGGGTCACCCTATCCTTCAGGTAGTCTAGAGGAGGGGTGACGTCGAATCTTCTCCTCATCTTCACTCCTAAATACGTCACCTCCTCACCCATCCTCACTCTCTGGCCATCTATCTCCAATATGATAGGGTGAGCCCTGTCTGTGGAGCCTCTTGCGAGCACGGCTTGGGTCTTGGCTGCGGCCATGCTCAGCTTCCTCCTCACGCACCATTCCGAAACGAGACTGGCGCACCTCTCTGCCTGTGTTTTCAGTCTGGCTCTGCTATCCTCGGCCACTATGACCGCCAGGTCGTTGACGTAGGCCGTGGCAAGGAACCCTCTCTCCTCCAATTCCCCCAGCAGCTGGTCGAAGACAAGCTTCCACAGGGCCGGACCCAGGACAGAGCCCTGCGGACAGCCTCTCTCTATCCTCCGCTCTACCTCGTCGTAGCTACCTCTGATGTTTACGCTCCTGTTACTGAGCTGACTACTAACGAGGGAGTACAAATTGCTGGGGGTGTCGAACTTCTGCAGCCGCTGGAGCACGTAGGGCCACCATACACTGTCGAAGGCGGAGGATATGTCAAAGAGCACCAACATGACATATTTCTCCGCTCTCTCCTCCACGTCCCTACGCACTCTCAGCAGCGCATCGGTGGTTCCCTTGCCACGGGTCGAGCCGAATTGCCGTCTAGCTGCACTGAGGATCGGTCGAAGACGCGTGACGATCAGTTGCTCCAGGACTTTGCTGACGACAGGGAGGAGGCATATCGGCCTGTACGTCTTAGGCGATGCTTTGTCCTTCCCTCCTCCCTTGTAGAGCAGTCTCAAGTCTGCGGTCCTCCATTTGCTTGGAAAGTGGCCCCTCTCCAAACAATCATTGAATATCTGGAGGAGCTCCTCCTCAACGTACGGGGCACTATTCCTGAGGACCGCAGCGTCTATTCCGTCCAGTCCCGGAGCTCTCCCGATCCTCTGCTTCTCCACGGCCAGACGAAGGTCCCATAGGTCCCATGGTGGGCATAGGTCGGTACCTGGTGGGTATACCGTGGTGCGTCTCACCATGGCGTCTATCTCGCTGTCCTGGGACGGGTCATCTCTGGGGTATGTAAAATCTACGTACATCGATGCCGCTTCCTCCAGGGTGGTTGCCTGGGCTCCTCCTACTCTAAGGGAAGCCATCATCGTGAGAGGCTTCACCTTGCCCAGTGCCACCCTGTACTGTATTCCCCAGGGGTTCTTCTCCGTCTCTTTAACGATGAATTCGTCCCAGGACCTTTTCTTCTGGTGACGCACGCCGTTTCGGTACAGTCTATACCTACGCTTAGTCTCTTCGCGGAGTGCAGGTATCAACTCGTCGTCTCTGCACTCCTAGTACCTACGCCTAGCCCTGTAATACTCCCTCTTCACTTGGGTCAGGGCCGGCGTCCACCATGGGACCGGACGTACTCTCGCCCTTCGGCGTCGGAGGGATGCACTCGCCGCTTCCGTGATGGCGCCCGTCAGCATTGCCACCCTATGGTCAATACCTAACTCCACCTCCATCGGCGCCATCTCCTCCCAGTCTCTATCCGCGAGTACACCCTCCAGTTCACTGGTGAAGGCCCTCCAGTCCGCCGATCGGGTCACGAAGCCCTTTTCCACTTCTAGGGCGTTCTCGCCTTCCTCCTGCACCACACTGAAGGCAATGACCCGGTGGTCGGAGCTCGTGTCAGACCGTAGGGTCCAGTCCGCAATGCGCCGCGCCATTGTAGCCGTGGCGAGTGTTACGTCTATCCAGCTCTGACCCCTCGCTCCAACAAATGTGGGACCAGAGGGCTCGTTAACGATCACGAGCTGACACCTCGCCAGGCTCTCTTCTACTGCTCTCCCTCTGGCGTCTGTGCGCACTGAACCCCAGGCCGTGCTCCACGAATTGGTGTCGGAACAGACTATCGCGTTTCTAGACCTTTACGCGACAGCCTCCACGGCAGCTAGACTATCCTCGACGTTAGCCGGTCTCGGCGGCATGTACGTGGACACAAAGGCGAACGTGATGCCGCCCCATCTTACATAGCATGCCGCCTGATCTGCCGTGGTGAAGTTCTTCAGTTCCATCACGTCGAGGGCAGGATTTTTGGATCGCCATGATGTCAACATTCCGGGCGGGAGTACGTAACTCATCCGCGACCATTCGTCTTCGGCTCATGTTGACCTGCAAGATCTGCAGCCTACGCATACCGGGTCCTCTTCGCCAGCCCCTCCATCATCTCCAGGTGTATCGGGCACTCCCTGCTGCCCGCACAATGCTGGAGGTCCTTCCCCTCTCTGCCCTTCGCTTTGCAGTTCCTGCAGCAAGGGGCGGCTCCTCTGGTCCTCCCCGGGCACTCACTTGCCTTGTGCCCGGTACCCGTGCACCATCTGCACGCAATCTCCTTGCTGCAGGACTTCGCAGGGTGGCCATAGTCTTGACACTTTAGGCAGAGCGGGGGGTCGAGGTAGTCTCTCATGGAGAGGCTCCACCATCCTCCGCTGACGTCCTTCTCCGTCAGCTCCATTAATGCCAGCCTAATGGATGGGTGGGTCTCCATCACCCAACTCCTCGTGAGTCCACTTCTCACTGGGGTGGAGAAACAGGGTCTCATCCACCCCCTCCTTTCTTTCTCCTCACACTTAACCTGTGGGATCTTTCCCCACAGGTATCTCTCCAGGGTCCCTTCCTCCCAGTGTTTGGGAACCTTTCTGACCTCTATTCGGGGCCACCTAGTCTTGGCTAGGCTTACCTCGAGCCCCTTTTCCGCCATTTTGTCCCAAGTTAAGATTTTTCTGGCCTGGTTGGCCCCTTCCGTCCTTACCAGGACGGCACCAGACCTGGTAACTTTTTCAATTTTTGCTGTGGCCCCTAAGGCCTGAAGCTCCTCCTTTGTTGGCAGCTGTTCATAGATCCTGCTGGGGGACCAGTTACCATCGGTCCCCTTCCCCTTTACCGTGATGTAGGTGATTTTTCCTCTTGGGGTTTGGGGACCGACTTTAGGGCCACTTTTCCCAGAACATCCGCAAATGTCTTCCTTCTGGGAACTTTCTCCTTCCTCTCCCTGTCCTCTTCGGCCCTAACCCTGGATCTCGGCCTTCTCTTCTTCTTCTTCGCCTCTGTCCACGGTTGCTCCTCTTCCTCTTCGGTTGTTTCCGTGACCAAAGTCACTCGTCTAACCATTTCCTTCTCTTCTTTCTGGGCCTTAGGAGAATGTACCTGCTTCATAGATGGCCCCGCCAATCTTCCAGGCTCCTTCCCTTTCCCTTCCTCTCTTCTGCCCGGGTCTGGGCTGTATGCTTCAAAATTTGGGTCTCCTCCTTTGACAGCTTTAGGGTGTCGATAATCCTGTCGACCCTGTGCACAGTTGGGGAGACCCACTTCTTCATTTCTTCGTCATAAGTGGCTCCGACGGCTTCACTTATAGAGTGTGCCACCATCGGGGCAACTACCGCCGAAACCTTAAGGGCTATGACCTCGTGGAGATAATCCGTGGCTAAAGCCTCTCTAACCACGTGTTTCACGAGCTGGGGAACTCCTCTCCACTTCTCTTCGAGGGCCACGATCATGTCTCTCATCTCCGTGACCCTCCCGTTCAAGTAGGCCTGCTGATCTAGGGTACACTTAGTCCTTTTGCGGAGGTACTCCCTCATGCCCTCCGCTGCTTTATATGCCTTCGAGGAAGGTCTATCCTCATCTTCCTCTCGCGATGGGGGGGTTTCGTTTCTGGCCCTTTTGGATCTTCTCAGGTTCTGAGGGGTAACCTTTGGACCCTGGTTCTCCTTGGCCCCCGTCTCCTCGTCCGTATCCTTATAGGACTCCACGTCCGTCGAGGTGTAGGTCCTGGCCACGCCACCATGAGAATTTGTGGATTTAACCGCCGCCATTTTGTTCTCGAGGTCCATGTTAGCTGCCATTTTGACCACCCTTTGTGGTTTTGGTGGCTCTTCTTTCTGATCCATCACCAAAATCTCAGAATTTTTCGGTCCCTCGACCGGGGTTTCAGAATCCCCCATTTACGTAATAAATTACGTAAAATTGGGGTTTCAAAAAAAGGTTTTTAACTGTGCGCTTTCCGCGCGTGGTTTTGCCTTTCCGCACTTAGTCTAACTTATAACTATTTTTTCCATTCATATCATATAGCAATGAGTATGATGAAATTTGCGTGTTGAAAATAGAAATCAAATTTGTAAAACCTATACCTTTTTTTTTGTTTTTAAAATTGTTCGTAAAAGTATTGTGCAGTATGATGATTTGGAGTGATAAGAACAATATTTTGTATTCTGTTACTCACATTATCTTTTAAAAGTTAGACATAAAAAAATTTGAAATTTGAGAAGGCATTAATTAAACGAGCAATTCTTTTCACGGGCAACCCCAAGCGGATATAGCTAGTATTTTAATATAATTTTTGATGAAAGTTTATAATGTCCTTCATGTAAAGTACCACTTCCGATTTGCCAATTTTAGCCAAAATCCATTATATTATTTATATTGATACAAAAGTCTAAAATATCAAATTTGAGAAGTTTTACATTATATTTGGACATAATTTTTTATGAAATCTCTAATGAACTTAAAGTACTAGTTCCGCCTAGCTAATTTTAACCATAATGTATAATATTATTTATTGTATATTGATATAAAAGTTTTATATAGTAAATTTAAGATGTTTTGTTTTACATTTTAATATAATTTTTGATGAGCCTATTATGACCTTGAAATAAAGTAACATTTCTGGATATCATGTAGTGACCAAAAAGGGAGGTTCACAATTGTATTTTATATTAATCCTAAATATAAATTTTTATCTTTCTACAGCTAACCGTTTTTGAGGTATGCGGGTTACGAACGAATATACAGACGTCACAACACTGGTCAAAATGGATTCAAGTTTGGAAAAATGGATATTTCTGTTGAAATCTGAAAATTTTCGGGAATACAATACTTCCTTTAATGCCTTTACTTCCTTTATAGTGCGTAAAAAGAACCTGACTTTGTGAGTAACGATTGAGCAATGATTTCGGCTTCAAAGAATGAATGAGTATTTTTGAGATCCATTGGGCCTTTTGACCAGTGGCGTAACTATGGGTGACTGCGCCCCAACACAAGGGTTTTTCCGTACGCCCCTCCTCTCCTCCAGAAAAAATAACCAACTTTGTCCTTCCTCCTTAGGTACTATTTTATCTCGCAACCTTTTTCAGAATCACAGATCATAATTACGCTCACCTTGCGTAAATAAACAATTATTAAAAAAAAAAAAAATCATATGATTGAAATATTTTCTAGTATATCCGTTTATACATTATACTGTGCCCCCTCCCCTCCTCCCACAGGCTCTCACCAATGCATTGGCATTATTTATGCCACTGCTTTTGATATCAGTTCGATATTTTCTATGAGATGACTGTAAACAAGTTAAGAGGCTGCTTATTAGTGTCCTTGTCTCAGACACCATCTTGTTAGCTTGATACTCTAATTTCGCCAACGCTATACAATGGTTACAAGCAAACAAACACCTATATTTTGGAGTATAAACCTAAACTAAAATATATGAATTAAGTTAACTAGTTGCTGTTTCTGTCCCTATGTAATGGAAATTAGTCAAGAATAAATAAAAAATATTCTATAATAATAATAATTTTGTTTTGATCCATAATTGTTTTATAAACCATTACAACTTTACGAACTTTAAATACTTTACCTTATTATAAATTTATAATCTTGTAAATGTTGCAATATTCTAAGTCACTCAAGAGTTCAAGAAACCTCTTAAAAAACTGAAGAGATAGCATTAGTTGTCATTAAAAACAACTGACGTAGATATTTTTAAAAATAAAAAACTTTATAGTACATAATTGAGAAAGTAATTTTTTCATCCTCTAGATACACTCACAATAATAATGTTCTTTCGTATAAACAATTGGTTAACGAATTTTACAAAATTAGGAAGGTATAAAAGCTATGTTTACTTTGGAAACCATCATCATGTTCTTTCTATTTTGTGTTTCAAAATTCAGTTTAGAAAAGGTAACTAGGCAATAAGGTGAAAGTCAGTGTGAATAAAAATATTGAAAGAGACGAATGACGATTTAGCGATCATTTTTATTTCCACCAAAACTCAGAAAATGTTTTGTGATCTTTTGTAAATATGTTGATTATATATCAGACAAATAACTCTTTATAACAATGGGGTTCAATATCATCAACAGAGAATGGACTTGAAAATGGACAAGGTATGTCCGATGTATCGGATGTATCATTGTCTAATAAAATGGTGTAATAAAAGATTACTAATTTGAAAGGATATGTTTCTTTTCCCTGAAAATTAAACACAGTAATAATTTAGAATACCCATCGGAAATTATTGAACGCTAACTATGAAGCATACTATTTTTATATTTATTTTAATAACCAGTAAAGCATTTAATTAAAAGTAGGAAATACATAAGGTTTTATTTCATTTGGTATTCACAAACAAGGAAAAAATAATAAAGGAATCAATTGGTTATTTTTAAATTTTATTCGAAATATGATTTGTCCAAGTACTGTATTAAGTGGTAATTAGATTAGGAAATGACTCAATGAAAAGAAAGATATTATAAAAACTTTCTGCATCATTCATCTAAAACTTTTCACTTTACGAAGAGGGGATTTAAAAACTTGTACGATTCGAAGTAGCATATTTTATCAATTAATAAGGCCATATTCATATTTTATTAATATTAGCTCGAACAATTGATACTTCGTGCGATTAGATCAGGGTATTAGTATAATAAATACGAATTGATAAGTAATTATATAAATGATTTAAGTTTAAGATAATGAATGACAAGCTTCACTTTAAAGCACTGAGTACTCATTAATTTATTATCTTGAAAAGGTTCCTTAAAAAATTGTTCCTTAACAGCTCACTAACCTCAAACTTGTTCGTCTTATTAATTATGGCTACCTCGAAAATAACACGTTGTATAATTCAATGTGCCCCAATCAATTTGATCCATCAATGTGATCCATCGAGCCAGACAAGGTGGGTTTGTCGGTGGGGTGAACTTCAAGATTAACATTAATCGGAGGCAATTCGTCTCATTCGTAAACATTGCTCAGCCATCGGAATAACTTTCACCCTTCGCGGCGACCTTGCCGGGTCAGGATTCTGTGTCATCCCGGTCTCTGTTGGCTAACCAAAATAGTCTGGGCTGTTGCCAACCGTCGGATAACCTCATGTTTCAGCTGTGTTGATTGACCTGTTCTGATACAGTATGCAACGTTGGATTTCATGATCAGTTTGGTACAACAGATTAAGGTGTTTATCTTTTCGGCGAGAAAATTGAATATAATCTAGGATAACTACGTGTGATTATAAAAAATTCACAATACAGTAGAATCCCGTTTATCCGGAATAATTTTGGCCTGTTCCGATAACTCGAATTTCTGGATAAGAGATGGTATGATTTATAAATTTAAAAACATCTTTATAGTATTGATGGCATTTATTAAAATGCCATAGTTAAAGACCGGATTTATATGCAGCAAAAAAGGTCAAAATATGCCATATAATATGCAGTAAAAAAAAAAGCAGTAATATGCTGTGAAACCTGAAGAAATATGCAGGAAAATATGCATGATAAATGTCAGAAACGTGCAAAAAATCAAACAGAGGCTATAATTATTGTCTAAATTATTTTGTTTAAGAATGTTAATTTACAATATAAAAAAAGTAAGACACAGGCAAATTCAAAAACAGATTTTATTCACAAAATTTTACATAGAATTGTTTTATAGCTAAATAATACTTAAAAATTCAAATAATAGTAAAATACTTTTTTATTATTTTTTTTTTTGCAAATGGAGATTTTACAATATTAAATAAAGGAATACTAGATGCAACTAATATAAAAAAATGCACTTCATTAAAAGTACCTTCAGATTTGAACAAATTCGGCAAACAGTTCTGGAAGGTCTCCAACTGTAAGAAAATTCCCTGAAATCTTCACAAGCAACCCAACAGTAAACAATAAACTATTGTTACATTCCGATCTCAAATTATTGTATAAAATTCCAAGAATAGTTCATAAACGTACCAGCCTTTACGGGCCGATTTGAAAATTTCTTTCATATGGTACATTTTTATTGCACAAATTGCAAAAAAAATCATTTTCTAGGAAAACATCTCCGTGTTTAATTCAAAGGGCTCCCACTGCTTAACATGGAACAAAATAATGCTCCTGCTTTGGACATTTTGGTTTATGTGAGAAAATTAAAACTTAGTTAATTTAACGTAATATGCACACACTTCATGCAACACAGTATTGTAATCGCGAAAATTTTCGGTTTTCGATTTCATCGGAAATATCCATTTTGACCATCCCTGAATCCATTTTGACTAGTTTCGTCGTGGCGTCTGTACGTACGTTCGTACGTTCGTATCTCGCAAATTAACGAACCAACAACAGATAAGACTTAAAAGACTTTATTCTTATAAAAATTACAAGTGTAGTATCTAGTCTAAGACTTAGAAGTAGAGTAAATATCTATAGATCTAAGGAGCCTTTATAGGGCTAGAACTGGAGAGGGGATGGATTCGCAGGATAGGAGAGGGGATAGCCTTTGGTTGAATATCTGGATGGAAGCTCTACCTTAGGGTTTGGCAAAAAGGGCCATAAAGTCATACGATTGACAGGAGACGGACAGAAATAAATGAGGAACACACAAAATGCAGGTTGCAGATGTGGCGTGTCAGATTCTGAAAAGGAGTGGCAGCGGATGCCATGCGGGCGGCAATTCATACCAAGTGTTTTCCCACGGGAAATTGTCATAGGTGGTGGATAGTCTAACATGTGGAAACAATAAATAACTCTTGACCAGTAGGTCTAAGATGCAGGGCGGATGTACTAATAAGGGTGCCCTATGGGAATATAACTATATTGTTGAATAAATTATAAATAACAATAATTGCCATTTAACTCCTCCCTTTCCCTACAAGTGCAAACTCCCGTGCAGCACCCTTTTAGGTATGCTGATTTTTTTCCGTTGGATCTCATTAAACCAGGCCTGGGCCCTACCGTCAAATTCAGGGGGATAATTAGGTACTGAGGGTAGGATAGGCTCCATAGGAATGTTATTTACAATTGTTTTTCTTTTACAATTTTTTGTGACTAATTTACAATGTATATATATATGAACACATAATAAATACATAGTTATGAATGCTACTACATACAACCAATTTTTGTCTGTATTTACATCATAATTTTCTATTTGCTCTATATCTATAGGAGTTAGTTTTATATTATCTAAAGATTGGAGGGTCACATTAGCAGTAATTGTCATTGCTAGTATATGCTCGGAGAGGAAAGGTAAATTTACAATATCTTTGTATACAATGGGTATGTCTGTATAATTTGTAAACGTTTCCTCTGGTTCTAAATTTACCAAAGATGTAGAATATAGGTGAAACATTTGAGCTAAATTATTTTTCTTAACTTCTACTTGCGCTATTTTATGTGTTAAATATTGTCCAGTTTCCTTTATATATAGAAATATAGGTTCAACACTTGTCTTTAGCAATTTACAATTAGTTAACTTAACGTTAGAGACTAATTCTAATATACATTGATCCTTAACCTTTTCTAGTTTGTTACAATAGTATTCTTGGTCATAGTTTATACAATTACTAGGTGTATATACATCAGTATCGTTCTTAATAATTATAGTTTTATCGACATGTAGGATATAAGTGTTATTATTTACAATGTACGGGTATGGCATATTCAAATAAGACATAAGTCCTTCTGTATTTAGAGGAAGTTGTATAAAATAATAAATAATTCCTTGATCAGAAATAGAGCATGTGCTTTTTCCTACTAGCCAGTTTAATTCAGTGTCCCGAGACAAAATTTGTTTTTGAGTTTCATAAATGTTTTGAAATTCTTTTGGTTTAATAATACTAGGATGTAGTAATCCCTTAGTACAATATTCGATCGAGTCTTCGATTTCCCTAACCTTACCGTTAAGTAAAGTCAAAATCGCTAGCAAATCATGATGATTCAGTTTTTGTAGCGAAATATCAATGATATGATTTGTGTTCATGATCTGTTTCTTGTAATAATTTAAAATAACAATGTCTTTGTTTAATTCTGACGTTAGTTGGTTATTCAAACTTAGTCTGGCTTGTTCGTTGTGTTCAATGTGGTACATATTTTGTTCAACCTTTTGCAGGATAGAGTCATATGTTTCCTTATCATTTGCGTCCATATTTCCCGTTATCCAGCTAATAACTGAATCCAAACCATTGATAAGGCCACGTTTGGTACGTTTTTGTTTGATCAAATGATTGATCTTATTTAGCAAATTTTCATAACGGTAGGTAAGGACAGAATGTAGTACTTTATATTCCGGTTCGGTTTTAAGGTTTTTAATATGTATATCTAGGTTTTTAATTTCGTTGAATAATAACGTTAAGTTCCTATAATCTAAAAATGAGTAGTATTTATCGACTATATAAGTTTTATTTATAGGGATAGTCATGGCTCCTGGTCCATTCGTCAATTTTTGAATTTTCAAATTCATGGCCGTCGTCAGAAGCGTCAGTAGCAATAATACCATCAAAGTTTGGCGGCCCTCCATAGTCATCTGGAACAATAGAAACGCATCGTTTACGTTGGAGTTCCTGAATTTTTTCTTCAATATTTTCATGCACTAACTTATCTAGCTCCAGCTGGAGTTTTTCTTCTTTCGTTAATTCTGTATTGTTATATTTTTTTGGTTGTTTTATGTTTTTCGGGTGTATCTTTTTGCTATTCCCCTTTTTATCTATGAACCGTTTATTTTTAATTCTACCTATTTCGTACCTTTTATTCATTTTCGTCCTCGCGGTTTTTTTTATAACAACACTACCCGATGAGGCAACGCTAATGTCATCTCTGTTTGCATTTGCTTTACCTATATACCTTTTTTTGTTTTCTTCTGTTTTTCTCCTCACAGTATTATGGATGATTTTCAAGTTCTTGTGGTATTCGTTTAAAAGATACCCCTGAATTATCGGATGTTCGTTAAGGAGATCTGTTGATAATCCGAACGTCATTTCGTTTGGTGACATTTTTAGTTTATTTATCTGCGAATTATTGTATATTACGACAGCTAAAGTTAGTTTTTCTTCAAATGGTTTTTCGGAGTATGTTAAGTTAAAAACTCTTAATTGCTCTATAATCGTTGAGCTTGCTCTGTTTAATGCTCCCAATGAATTGGCATTGTGTTGCGTTGTTTCGTGATTTTCAATGTTTAGATATTGTAATAATTCCTTAAACGTGTGATTATCGAACTCTTTCCCATTATCAGTGGTGATCATCCTTGGTTTGGGGAAAAATGTCAAGTACGTCATTAATGCTTTCATAGCTTGTAGTTGATTGTTTTCCCTTGCCAAGAATGTAAATACCTTTTTTGAGAATACGTCAATGATGAAGTAGACGTATTCGTTATTTATATGAACTGTATCCATCATTATTTTTTGAAAGGGTTTTTCTGGTACGGGCGTTATTTTAAATTTAGGCTTTGCTGGATGTCTATCGTATTTTGCTTGAGCACAAACTTTACATTTGTTGATCCAGCATCTTATTTCCCTTGCCATGTTTGGCCAACAGTATTTGATTTTGATCTTTTCATATGTTTCTTCGGCAGCTCTGTGATACGTTTTACCTACATGATAGTCTGAAATGATTTCTTTCTGTTGTGTCTTATTTGAAACATCTTCTACTATTTTATAGTATCTTTTTAACTTGTTTGTTTGAAATTTTTCTCTAAATAATTCACTTATTTTATGAAAAGTTTTATCGTATAAATCATTCTCTGAATCCGTTTTTATTGAACTAGAGCAATAGATTCCATAAACTACGTTAGGTTCCAAAATTCTCAAGAATTCTTTTTCAAAATCCTCATTATCTTCTTGTCCACTAAAACATAATTTATGTCTGGTTTTTGTCGGAAAAGGGTGAAATATCTCAGTCTTATCGTACCCTTTTGATAATATTAGCTGATGCTTTTCTATGTTAACAGGTTTTTCTTTGTCTTCTACTAACATGATCCTGTTATCGGCCGATGATTCAGCAGAGTGCACCGTCTCCATATCGTCATCGCTGGAGTCAATATGTAATTGTTGGAAATTATTCGTTTGCAATTCTAATGTTATGTTGGGTCTTCTCGGCTTTGGCTTTGGCCTAAAAAATGTTCTAATTTCTCTTCTAATTCCCTTATTTTCATGTCTCGAGGGTCTTCTTCCGGTTCATACTCGATTTCATACATAGGCTGTCTATTTTGTTGTTGAGAATTAACTGTTCTCATTGATACGGTTTGTCCCGTTGTACCGTTGTAGGGTTGTTGTCTAGAATTATTATTATATTGTGGTCTTTGGAAATTCTGTCGGTAACGCCATGATGGTGGATTGAAGAATCTTTGTTGATCCTGTGCGTTCCATTCTCTATTATGTTGTGGGAGGTGCTGGTTATAATTGTTAAATCCACGATTTTGGTAGCGCTGGTTAAAAAAATGTTTTTTATATTCATGTTTTTTATCGTGAAATTTCTTTTTAACATAGTGTTCATCGCTTTGTTTTTCGCCCGCCCTGTTCATGGAGCCGGAGGAAATCAGGTCGTCAAAAAGTAGATGATTCTCGTTCTGTATCAGGTTTCGTAAATCATCTAAATTTTTCAGTTTGTCTGTTTTTGTCATTAAGTAAGTCCTGACGTGCAAGGGCATGTTTGTATAGAAGTGATATAGTAATTGGTACTCTAAATGAGCAATTACCGTTTCCCTATTAGTGGTTCTGTCGATACGGTGCCGTGAAATTATTAAGGTTCTATTTTTATCAAGTCTTTGGAGGAAATCCAAGGGATGCTCTTTATGTCTTATTTTACTATTAAATAGTTCGAACGTGAGTTGTTCGTTAGATCTTGAGTCCTTAAAGGTTCTTTCTAGGTAACCTAAGAGTTCTTCAACTGTTTCGAACTCACAAGTTGTATTAATATAGTCAGCCTTGGCCGTTAATCTCGCAAGTACTTTACTTAATAAACGTTTTTCATTTAATTCCCTAAAAGAATTATTTTGTGCACACACTATATTTCTGACTTGTCTAACTACATTTACTAATTTTAATAAATTATGAGGGTTCCCATCGAATTGAGGAATGTGATCATAATCGACACTTTTTATCTCAAATGATGCCATATCTGATATTTGTCTTAATTGTTCAATTTGTTCAGAAATAATATTAAGAGCCGGATCTGGCATTAATTATAAAATAAAAAAAAATATATATATATGTGTATATATATGTATATATAAAATTATATAAATAGAATAAAATCTAAATTAAGCTTACTGAAGAAGGTCGGTGTCTTCCCTGCCAGTACCTGGTAACAGTGGGCCAACAGGAGACGTCAGTTTAGAATACCTCGGACGAGTGATTTTCTAAAGCTGGATGATGCTGAAAAATCTTGGTACCTCGGATGAGTGAGCCAATCGATGACAACCAGATACCTCGTAAGAGTGGGTCTGCCAGCCAAAGTTCTTCAGAGTTCGGTTCGGACAGTGAAGATTACACGAGAATACCTAGGGTTAGTGAATTCCCGATGCTTACTGTCCCTGTTTGGGCGCCAATTAACGAACCAACAACAGATAAGACTTAAAAGACTTTATTCTTATAAAAATTACAAGTGTAGTATTTAGTCTAAGACTTAGAAGTAGAGTAAATATCTATAGATCTAAGGAGCCTTTATAGGGCTAGAACTGGAGAGGGGATGGATTCGCAGGATAGGAGAGGGGATAGCCTTCGGTTGAATATCTGGATGGAAGCTCTACCTTAGGGTTTGGCAAAAAGGGCCATAAAGTCATACGATTGACAGGAGACGGACAGAAATAAATGAGGAACACACAAAATGCAGGTTGCAGATGTGGCGTGTCAGATTCTGAAAAGGAGTGGCAGCGGATGCCATGCGGGCGGCAATTCATACCAAGTGTTTTCCCACGGGAAATTGTCATAGGTGGTGGATAGTCTAACATGTGGAAACAATAAATAACTCTTGACCAGTAGGTCTAAGATGCAGAGCGGATGTACTAATAAGGGTGCCCTATGGGAATATAACTATATTGTTGAATAAATTATAAATAACAATAATTGCCATTTAACTCGCATAACTCAAAAACGGTTAGCCGTAGGAAGTTGAAATTTTATATTTAGGATTGTTGTAAAATCTAGTTGTGAACCTTCCTTTTTGGTCACTGCATGATCACCGGAAGTGGTACTTTACTTGAAGGTCATAATTGATTTCCATCAAAAATAATATTAAAATACTATGCAAAACTCCTCAAATTTGATAAATAGGACTTTTATATCGATATGAATGTATTTATTATATTTTGGTTAAAATTGGAGAGCCGAAAAGGGTACTTTACTTGAAGGTCATATTAAGCTTACATCAAAAGTTATATTTAAATTAAAAGAGAAATCATATGTTTCGGTAATGAAGGTTACAAACGCCATTTGCTTTCCAATCCAATTAAACATTTTTATTACTTGTTTTAAGTGTTAAAATTGAGTGTAAAATACTGGGTTTCCTCCCCATTTGTGAGCTGCAGCATGATAATAAGGTATTAGTTAAGTTGGTTTTTCCACTTAAGATGTCGAAACTGTCGATTTCCAATGCTTTATATAATGATATTGACAGTTTTATTGTCACGGAACATGAAGAAATATCTTGGAAACTAGTTACCTACTGAAGGAAAACGACATGTAATAACGGAATGAGACCTCCAGTAAGAAAAGTTTGTGTTTTTGTGTGTCAATAGATGGATGTCGGGACGCGGAGTGTCGTTTTTACTGTAATCTTCCGAAACTAGTAACCAAATTCAGGAACACTTTTTGAACCACGGATTTATTATTTAATAAGCGTACAAGGAAGTCATGTGTTGCCCACATCAGATATTTTTACTTTGTCAGAGGAAGAGGAAGTTTTACTTTGTTATAGCTCCAGTAAAAATATTAAAATTATGATGGTAAATATAATTTTCTGTACAAATACATAATTATACATATATTATTTTTGTTTGTTTTGAAATGCAATTAAATACTTTAAATTTTTTTAACTACAGGTAAAAAACCGTTCTGTGCGGTTGTGATCAAAACACCAACTTGAATGAGTTGTCTAGGAGCTTAATCTTTACTACGATTACTATTTTTCTAGTAATCTATACTAATTCTATAGTAAACTATTTTTATTAATCGTAGATGGCATTTATCTATCTTATAATTGATACATTAAATAAGAACGTGTATCAGAAATTCGTTTATTTTCTAGTTTATATTTTATTTTCTATTTTAATTGTCAGAAAAATTCTTAAACGAAATTGTTGACCAAATATGCAAAAATATGCAATAGCCCATCAAATATGCAAAGATATGCACAATAAAATTTAATATTTCTGCGCCCAATGTATTGACTAGTAAAGATATTCAATCATTTTCGTTGAAAAACGTATCAGAAAAAATATGTACTTGTATACAAATCCGGTCTTTAGCCATAATATACCAAAAAAAGTTGTTTGTTCGATTGATATTACTCGCTGATTTTTACCAGAAATATCGTATAATTTCACATTATCACGCTCAAAAGACACTGTTGAATTGCTATAAAATAAATAAAAAGTGAGAAAAACATAGGAGTCAACTCTAAAAGAGACAATAATAGACTGAATTCAAAATTTAAATTATTATGAAAAATAAAACAGAATTGAGGCAAGGCTTCCAACGAAAAAATTCCTATCCACAAGACCTGTAATTAGCCAAATTACCTAGTGTTCGCTTTTCCTACAAATATAGGATTATAAAGGATGAAATGTCAGATTTGTCTGTTTTGATGAACCTCTGGTGAAGAGAATATAAAGCTGTTGGCCCACCTACCCCTTATGCCAAGCCACCCCGCGCTTCCCTAGCTTTAAATTTATATTACAGCTGAAGAAAAGATGAATTATCAGAAAACACTCATAACGACATTAAGAACTGAAGGACCTGGCTTCAAATTTATTTCTCAAAGTATCCTTCATGGCTTCAAAGTATCCTGACAAATTTTTATTTCTCCAAATAAAAATTTCGGTGATCTGGAGATGTTGTACCTAAACCAGTAATAATTTAAATTACGGTTAGACACTGACATCAGCTAAAAAGGATCCATAAGGTTTTCTTTATCTCTTGAGCGACCATAGTGAGCGGAAGTCGATAGAGCACTAATAATTTTAAATAATATCTGATTAAATCTGTAATAATTCCGATGAATACAAAACAGTTAGCACAAATGGTCGCCATAGAGCCATAGTACGGTGACCTTTGGGTAAGTTTGGGCACCGACACTGATAATGCGACTCGATTGTAAAGTTGTATCAACACTACTTTTGACATTGGCAGTTTATACTCAAAAACTTTTAAAAGCTAATTTGCTCAAAAATAAAATCAATATACATCATTGATTACTATTGAAGCTGTTGAGAATGCGTCTCTATTCTTACCTGCATTTCAGTTCCAAATAAATAATTCTTGTTAAATTGGTTTCCATTGGATGATTTTCATTAATTGAAGATTCGCGGGAAAAAAAAGGATCAATGTCAACTTATTTGTATAAAAAAAAAAAACATCCACGTTTTTAATAATTTATAATTATTAATTTATTTTATTAGTATATATTAAATCATATTAGTATAATTTAAGTTTGTTTTTACTTCCTTGTACGAAGTAAAGGAAGTATTGTAATCGCGAAAATTTTCGGTTTTCAGATTTCGACGAAAATATCCATTTGGACTAATTTCGTCGTGGCGTCTGTACGTACGTTCGTACTTTCGTATCTCGCATAATTCAAAAACGGTTTGCCGCAGGAAGTTGAAATTTTGTATTTAGGATTTTTGTAAAATCTAGTTGTGAACCTCCTTTTTTGATCACTGCTTAATCATCGGAAGTGGTACTTTGCTTGAAGGTCATAATTGATTTCCATCAAAAACTATATTAAAATATTATGTAAAACATCTCAAATTTGGTAAATAGGACTTTTATATCGATATGAATGTATTTATTATATTTTAGTTAAAATTCGTGAGCTGAAAAGGGTACTTTACTTGAAGGTCATAATAAGCTTATATCAAAAATTATATTTAAATTAAAAGAGAAATCATATGTTTCGGTAATGAAGGTTACAGACGCAATTTGGTTTCCAATCCAATTAAACATTTTTATTACTTGTTTTAAGTGTTAAAATTGAGTGTAAAATACTGGTTTTCCTCTCCTTTGTGAGCTGCAGCATGAGAATAAGGTATTAGTTAAGTTGGTTTTTCCACTTAAGATGTCGAAACTGTCGATTTCCAATGCGCTATATAGTGATATTGACAGTTTTATTGTTGTCACGGAACATGAAGAAATGTCTTGGAAACTAGTTACCTACTGAAGGAAAAAGACATAGTAACGGAATGAGACCTCCATTAACAAGAGTGTGTTTTTTACTTCCTTGTACGAAGTAAAGGAAGTATTGTAATCGCGAAAACTTTCGGTTTTCAGATTTTGACGGAAATATCCATTTTGACTATCCCTGAATCCATTTTGACTAGTTTCGTCGTGGCGTCAGTACGTACGTTCGTTCTTATTTCGCATAACTCAAGAACGGTTTGCCGTAGAAAGTCGAAATTTTGTATTGAGAATTGTTGTAAACTCTAGTTGTGAACTTCCCTTTTTGGTCACTGCTTAATCACCGGAAATGGTACTTTACTTGAAGGTCATAATTGATTTCCATTAAAAATTGTATTAAAATACAATGCAAAACTTCTCAAATTTAGTAGTTATAACATCTATATTGATTTAAATAACATACTAGATTTTGGTCTAAATTGGAAAACCGGAAGCGGTACTTTACTTGAAGGTCATATTAGACTTTCATTAAAAATTATATTAAAATGTAATGTAAAACATCTCAAATTTGGTTAATAGGACTTTTATATCGATATGAATGTATTTAATAGATTTTGGTTAAAATTGGTGAGCCGAAAAGTTTACTTTACTTGAAGGTCATAATAAGCTTACATCAAAAATTATATCACTACTATATATTATTACGGTAGTATAGATCCCTTTTCCGGCTCTCAGGAGCGATGGATTTTGATGAATGAGGTATCAAAAGACAGGAAATTTCACGGAGAAGTGACGAATCCTTATTTTGATTCTTAAAATCTTACAAGGGCTTAAATAAAAGTGATGAAAAAACTGGGAGCATTATAAGGAACACTTTAAGGTGGATGATGAAGACGCCACCCCATACCAATTAGCTGAGGAGCAGGATGTGGAACCTCCTGACGAGGATGACGTACTTGATGCCATTATGCAACTTAAGAATAATAAGGCCCCCGGAATCGATGGTCTGCAGGCTGAACTTTTGAAACAGGGAGGACTAGAAACTCTGAAGCGTTTGCATGATATCCTGTTAAAGATATGGATAGAAGAAGTTATGCCGGAAGAATGGAGGACAGGAGTAATATGCCCGATACACAAGAAGAATGATGTCCTCGACTGTAACAACTACAGGGCTATTACCTTACTCCCCACGGCGTACAAGATATTTTCAAACGTCCTCAATGCTAAAATAAGACCTTACACTGATAAAGTGGTGGGGCAATATCAGTGTGGTTTCAGGAAGGGAAAGTCCACCATTGATCAACTGTTTACTCTGCGACAGATACTTGAAAAGATGAATGAATTCAATACATACCTCCATCTCCTCTTTATAGACTTCAAAACAGCATATGACAGTGTGTATCGGGACAAGTTATACATAGCTATGAAGAGGCTGGGAATCCCGTCAAAACTAATACGACTGGTCAGAATGACGATGACAAATGCCAGCTGCTGTGTTAGAATACAGGGAGATCTGTCTAATAAATTTTGTTGCGAAAGAGGATTAAGACACGCTAGCATGCACCCTGTTTAACCTAGCGGTTGAAAATGCAGTAAGAGACGCACGAGTACAGACCACAGGCACTATATATACAAAAAGCGTCCAAATCTTAGCATACGCTGATGATATATGTATTGTTGGAAGATCATCGGCAGCAATGAGGGGCGCGTTTACTTCCCTTGAGACAGCGGCAAGAAAAATTGGACTTCAAATAAATGAAGAAAAAACAAAATATATGACGACAGATAACCGACAGACTGACCCAACCATCAAAATTGGCGCTTGGAACTTCGAAATGGTAAATAGCTTTAAGTATCTAGGTTCAGTAGTAACAGCGGACAACGATATTAATCAGGAAATAACACAGAGGCTCGTTGCTGCGAATAGGTGCTACTATGGACTCCTGCAGTATATGAAAAGCAGATCGCTGTCTAGATCCACAAAGGTGAACATATACAAGGTACTAATACGCCCTGTACTGACATATGCGTCAGAAATATGGACAATGACTAGGGCCATAGAGCGAAAACTGTTGGTGTTCGAGAGGAAAATTCTCAGGAAGATATATGGCCCCGTTAAGGAAAACAACGAATGGAGAATCAGACACAACAGTGAACTTTCTGACCTCTATAAAGAACCCGATGTTGTCAAATATATAAGAATAACTAGGCTTAGATGGGCGGGTCATGTCTTACGGATGGATGATAATGTAGTCCCGAAAAAAGCATTCAATGTCGAACCAATTGGTAAGAGGAAAATCGGAAGACCAAAACTGAGATGGCTCGATTGTGTGAGTGGTGATGCCAGAGCTCTGGGAATCCAGAGTTGGTGGAAGGACGCACGAGATAGGGAGAGATGGAAGAAGATTCTTGAGGCAGCCAAGATTCAGTAATGGATTGTCGCGCTAAGGATGATGATGATGATGATGAAAAAACTGGGAGGTTTCAAAGTTTTGACGACTATAAGTCGGCGGATCGAGACGGGATAAGTTAGGTTTTAAAGATTTTGACGCGGACATCAAGATCATATACGCTCCCACGGAGCGTATTGGTCCAGCGTTTTAAAGCTTAAAAACCTACCGTTTTCGAGATAAAGCACGATATAGGTCCGCACGGGCCATCTTGTGTACGTGCCGTTGTCATGGCAACTTTATATCAATTTGAATCTATTTACAAAAACTTTTAATGAGTGGGAAATTATATATTGTTTCTCATGTCCAATGCTAAGGGGTACTGCTAAATATGAATACTACACATAGAAAATGGTATAGATGACTCACTGTTAAATTGAAGAGATGATTTCCAGTGGGGTTAGCTAATTACTTATTAAGTATGAACTGTAACTTCAACATAGTCATTACAAACTATGTAGCTTCACCAAATGCAAGTGTTAAATAAACTTTTTTGGTAATATTATATTGTTTACACGAATAAATATGTGCTTTTAGGATAGATATCTAATGCGAGAGTTCTCGCTCGGGTGTACTAGTCCCTTTTCCGGCTCTCAGGAGCGATGGATTTTGACGGGTGAGGTATCAAAAGAAAGGGAATTTCACAGAGAAGTGACGAATCCCGATTTTGTTTCTTAAATTCTTACTAGGGCTTAAATAAAAGTGATGAAAAAACTGGAAGGTTTCAAAACTTTGACGACTGAGAGTCGGCGGATCGAGACGGGATAAGTTGGGTTTTAGAGATTTTGACGCGGGCATCAATATCAAGCATGGTCCTCTGGACCATACTGGTCCAACGTTTTAAAGCTTAAAAACCTACCGTTTTTGAGATAAAGCACGATATAGGTCCGCACGGGCCCTATACCATCTTGCGTACGTGTCGTTGTCATGGCAACTTTATATCAATTTGAGTCTGTTTACAAAAACTTTTAATGAGTGGGAAATTATATTTTGTTTCCATGTCCAACCCTTAAGGTAACTGTTAAGTATAAATACTACATATAGAAAACGGTATAGCTGAATCTAATTGCCTAACTGCTAAATTGAAGAGATGTTTTCCAGTGGGATAAGCTTTAAGTACTTAATAAGTATGAACTGTAACTTCAACATAGTCATTACAAACTATGTAGCTTCACCAAATATGTGTGTTAAATAAACTTTCTTAATAATATTATATAGTTTATACGAATAAATATGATTCCCTAATATCTATACTTGAAATTAGGGATTAGAAGATATCTATTGCGAGAGTTCTCGCTCGGGTATACTAGTTTAAATTAAATACATAAATCATATGTTTCGGTAATAAAGGTTACAAACGCGATTTGGCTTCCAATCCAATTAATCATTTTTATTACTTGTTTTAAGTGTTAAAATTGAATGTAAAATACTGGTTTTTCTTCCCATTTGTGAGATCAACAAGTCTGCAGCAGGAGAATAAGATATTAGTTAAATGGGTTTTTCCGCTTAAAATGTCGAATCTGTCGATTTCCAATGCTTTATCTCGTGATATTGACAGTTTTAATGTTGTCACGGAACACGAAGAAACCTCTTGGAAACTAGTTAACTACTGAAGGAAAACGACAAATAATAACGGAATGAGACCTCCAGAAACAAGAATGTGTCTGTGTGTGTGTCAATAGATGGATGTCGCGACGTCGAGCGTCGTTTTTAATGCAATCTTTGGAAACTAGTAACCAAATTGAGGATCACTTTTTGAGCCACCGATTTATAGTTTAATAGGGGTGCAAGGAAGTAATGTGTTGTCCACATCAGATATTTGTGTGTGTGTCAATAGATGGATGTCGGAACGCCGAGTGTCGTTTTTACTGCAATCTTCGGAAACTAGTAGCCAAATTCAGGAACACTTTTTGAGCCACGGATTTATTGTTTAATAAGCGTACAAGGAAGTCATGTGTTGCCCACATCAGATATTTTTACTTTGTCAGAGGAAGAGGAAGTTTTACTTTGTTAGAGCTCCAGTAAAAATATTAAAATTATGATGGTAAATATAATTTTCTGTACAAATACATAATTATGCATATTTTATTTTTGTTTGTTTTGAAATGCAATTTCAAGGAAGTCATGTGTTGCCCACATCAGATATGTTTTTACTGAAATATGTTTGGTTAACAGACAAAATATATTTTTTTTCAAACCCTTCCTAAAATGTCATTTTTAAGTCTGTAAATTTTAAAAATGTAATTATCGAAAATTTGATAGTGATCATTATTCCTGGTGACTCTTCAATTGTATTTCATAGATTTTATTAGGGCAGTTAGAACTATTTTTTTGGATAGTAGGTGTGATCTACTATATAAAAATACATTTTACATTTCTAAATAAATTACTCTTTAACTCTAAATTTATAGAACATAACAGTCTGACTGATTTCTAATTTCATATCTCTTAAATAAAAAAAGTTTTATATGTATAAGTATTTCTTTATTTCGGAGTATCTCTCACTATCATATTTAAGTAAAAAAAGCAATGAAATTTTGCCTATAAATATGGTTTAACCGGCTATCGAAACAAGTACTTGGTGCATGGTCAGTTTGAAATATTTGGATATGTAAAAACTCGTCAGACATTCATATCGATGGTATTTATTTGTTATTTTTACTTATTTCCCATGAGCAAATTTAGATGCAATTTGCCTCAGAATAAAGGTAATTTTCTTCCTCTAATTTTTTGTTTTATTTTTATTTATTATTTTTTCATATCATTTCAATTTTTTTAAATCAGAAATAAATTAAATTATATAAAAAAACAAAAAAAGAACTGCATTGTTCCTTTACCAATGGTTTTATTTTCATACAAGGAGGTGATAAGGTCGGCACTCAAAATTTCCTAAAACACAAGAATGAGACCAGTGCCCACTTTATAGAGGATTGGTATGCCCCAGGAGGGTCAACCAACTTCAGAATAGATCCACAGTTCATATTACAGAAAATAAATTTTCTGACTAAAACCAAATTCAAACCCAAAACTCGAAGTTAGAAGTCCTGTGCCTTACCCACTGAGCTACCCCCTAAATCTGATTTAAATTAAAGCACTACAAAATATATTGTTCAGAATATTGTACTGATAGCATAAGATCTAAGTATAATGAATATTTATAACCTAGTATCTAAGAAGGATCTGAACTAACTTTAAATAAAACTTTGATTATAGGGCGTAGAGCACGACTGCTGGTTATCTTGGCTTGGTGTGTGTCTGCAGTATTCTCCATCCCCATTGGCTTGCTCTACCATGAGAAGAGGATACAAGGACAGCTCCAATGCTGGATTGAGTTCTCAGAACCGTGGCAATGGCAGCTTTACATGACGCTAGTGGCAATTGCGGTGTTTGTGATTCCAGCAGTTATCATTTCAGTCTGCTATGCTTTTATTGTATTCACAATCTGGGCAAAGAGCAAGCAGTACACCGATGGTATGTGTGCTTTAATAAAACTTATTTCATGGTTTAAGACAAATTAATTTAAATATTAATTAAAGTTTAAATATTTAGTTATTTTATTTGTCAAATTAATGTATACTTTTTGATGTGTAAACTTGGGCACTTTTGGGATGGGGTAAAAAAAGCACGTACCGTCAGCGTCAACACCATACCGTACCCTACCTATATCCAGTCTACAATTTCTCATCTGTTTATTATCTTCCCGCTGAGCTATAGACTTAAAATTTGGAACATATCTTGGGAGTGGATGACAATGCAATATAATACGCAATAATAACAGAAGTGGGGACCATGCGGCGCAATACGCAGTCCCTAGGACACTCGGACGACGACTTTTGACGTCTTCGTCCGTTCTTTTCCTTGTAAATCTTTGATTGAACGAGCTACGGTTGTTATAGGCATGCCGTTTTAAACTGGAGGAACCCTGCTCCATTTCGTTTGATCATAGTATAGGTCTAGCACTTTCACTTTTTCAAGTATTTTAATACGAATTCGGAAACCACATCTGTGAAACTTTGGATTAATTTTTTTTGCAAACTAAAACGACTAGGTAAATTGTAAACCAGAATGTAGCCTGCTTAATCATCTTCAACACGATTTGCCATAGAAAATTGTGGCTCCTTTGAGAAGCTATGAATTCAAGAACGGCAATAGAAAGGGAAAAATCAGATTTTCTAAAAGTTATCCGTTGGCATCGCTCGCGCGACTTGTGTTTTTTAAAATAAGACCACTTTAAAAACTAAAGGCGTTAATGCTTGATCGAATGACATGTAAACCTTCATAATCGGAAAGCTATTTCCGGAGATATTCTAAGAAGTGAGATCTGTCGGGATACGCGATGAGCCACTACGGGCACAGTTTGATGTTTTCTTTTTTCATAGAAGTGATGAAAATATTCAATAAGTAAGCAAAATAAAAATAATTTAAAATAGCAGCTCTCTAGATATTTTGTTGCTGAATGCACTCCATTTTTCAAATTTTAAAAATATTATAGTAGTGAGAAGTGACGATCGGCCGAAGATTATGTGTTTCAGTGCTGCGATATATTGTCCCAGAAACACACTGGTTTTATTCCAGTGTATAAATTACTGAATATAGTGAATATAATGAATATAAATTAATGAATATGAATATAAAAATGAATAAAGTGGGTTATCCGGCCTTAGGCCCGGAGAACCCTCTTCTCTTTCTAGTTATGATTTCTTCTGAAAAGGTAAGCGATATAAATAATTCACATTGTTTAAGATTAGTTATCATTGTTTAAGCTTAATTTCAAATGATTAGGGTTATTTTTTTTTTTATTGACTCTATTTTTCTTAAGTGATAGGATAATTTTCGAATTTTCCAATCGAGCTGAAACATGGGCAGAATCCGTTTCATGTACTACAATCAGGATAAGACAAATAATTTCAAATGATTAGGGTTATTTTATATTTCCATTGGGTCTATTTCTTATTTGTCAAGGTAATTTTCTTATTGTTTAGGGCTATTCATATAAAAAAGTACCAACCACGCAGCATTTAGATTTATTTTTAATTTTGTTTATGACAGATTAGTTTTACGTCAAAAATGAATCTAATTCGTGACAAATAAGCCTTTTCATTGAAAATTATCTTATGAAACTAAATTGTGTATTATCGAATAGGCTTATTGATTATTTTCAATCAATTGTCAAAGCATCATTGCCCACGCACTCGATCTCAATGACAGTATTTTGAAAAAAGCAAATATATATACAACTATACATAGCTACATATATATATGTATATATATATATATATATATATATATATATATATATATATATATATATATATATATAAATGTATAATATATATATACAGATACAAACAAAATGTTATATTAATCTTTTTATAAGATCTATAACATTTTGTATTTATATTTTCACAATTATCATTTTTTAATTTATTTGCAGGATTTTTAACTCCTATACCAATGACTTTATTTTTTTATAACAGAAGCAACCAGTGAAGATGCGAGGAGAGCAAGCTCAAGGGGAATAATTCCGCAGGCTAAAGTGAAAACAGTTAAGATGACATTTATCATTGTTTTAGGTAATTATTCCTTAGAACATTGTCAGTCTGAATATTCACTCTATTCTTGCATACAAGACTTCAATGTAATTTTGTGTCGATAAGAAAATTGAAAGAGAATTTTAAATACCTGTAAATAAATATGATCAATTAGATGTTTCTCACATTATGATGATAATTTTACTCCTCAGATCAGATTTGTTCAACAATGGAAAGGAAGCCAGAAAGTTTAAATTCCATTTTTAAACTCTTAAATAAAAAGCATGTTCTTAACCTAGCAAACAACTAGGTGATGGTGCTCTCTCCTAATTTGTCATTCACATAGGGACCTAAAATATTTTACGGAGTAAATGAGTTTATGTAGAAGTGTATTTAAGAGGATATGTTCAAGCTGTGTGTCATGAGTAATGTGTACCTACTTGTTCATATTGAGTTTTCACTGATGAACCTATGCAATCGACCAAGAAAAACAAAATTTGACCCTCAATGTAAAACCTCAAGTTTTACAGGGGGTAGAGGGTCAAATCAAGATATGCATAATCCAAATATCAAATGTCTGGTGTATGCCGTATGCCGTGGGCTGCTTGCGGTTTTTCTCCAAGACTACTTATTTATATTTCAATTCCATTATGTTTTAGTTTTCCCATTCATTAATGATGTAATTACCATTTCTTATGTTATTTTCATTTTTTACATTATAGTTGCCCATTTTCGTTTGGTAAAATGTCTCAAATTTGTCTGTCATTCCGTTTCCTTTATATCTAACTTTCAGGATTTTTCTAAATAATTCTGTTATCAGTTCAATAATTATATATTTTATATAATCCAGTTAGAAAATAAAACACTATATAATTATGTATGAGATTTGCTTAATTTACAGAAATATTCATTCATATTTATTTTTTATGATTCATGTGAGCCATGTACACATGGTTACACATGAGATAGCACAGTGTTCTTTGAGAAATAACTGAAGATTACCATTAGCTTTTATATTAAGAGGGTTCCAAGACTTAATTAGCAAATAACATAAGCAGCTGAATTTTTTTTCTATAAGGTACAATGTTGATCATAAAAAGTAAAAATAAAAAGTTGAAGAAAGATTTTAGGAAAGCAAATTGTGAACAATTTATTCTCTTCACTAGCTATTCTTTTTACTTCTTTTATTCATTTTTCTTACTGTAACTTCAGTTTTAACTATGTTATCCAAAAAGCTGGTATAATTTTAGCTTATTAAAATACAAGACAAATTTACTGATAAATTTAGTAACACTATAAATTAGTAGCTCTATTTTTCTGTACTATTTATTTTAGAGTATTTTTTAACTTATACAAGTAAATTACTGGATTAAACTTACTCATATTTCAGATACTTACACAAAAAGATAAACTACTATTCTAGTTACTAAATGTTTATTCAACTATGACACTCTAATGCTTTTTAATTTAGAATTCTATTATAAATTTTGTTTTTTTATGATCAAAACATATTAGAATTCATATTCATAAATCATGTAGAAGCAGAGCACTATATTTTAAATCTGGATCATATGATTTCAGGTTTCAGATTTAGTCTATTACTATCTCTGCCTTATGATTTTTCATTATTTTTCTTAAATTTATTATAACTGATTGTTTTAGTTAACAATAATTATTATAATGATTATATTCTTAATAGTATTTATCCTCTGCTGGAGCCCATATATTGTCTTCGACCTTCTTCAAGTATACGGCTACATCCCAAGAACTCAGACCAACATCGCAATCGCTACACTGATCCAGAGCCTAGCCCCGCTGAACTCGGCTGCCAACCCTCTCATCTACTGTCTGTTTAGTGCAGCTAGGACTAACAGATAAGCCTCAACTCGAGCCTACCTTTAAAAGTGGTTGTGCAATGTTGAGTTAAATCTTTTAATTGATTATTATATATTTTATTAAATCTGTGTATATCTTTCCAAATTATAAGTAAATTTCGGCTCATAATATTACAATCCTGTTGTAGAATAGTTTAAATTTTCAGGTCTTTATGAGCTTACTTTTGAAAAAAAAAAATTGTTGTTGTTGTAGATTGTGAATGTCCAAAACTGATTCTTGAAATGTAGATGTCAGTTTCAAATATCAATAGTCAGTTTCAATATCCAAAATGCTGACTAAGAAAACCTAACCAAATCTTGGCCAGTTTTCCAAACTAAAACTTACATTTCCCTTTAAATTTGGGGTTGTCATGTACATTCTGGTTTGAAATAACCAGAAAAACTTTTCAAAACTTACATCACAATTTAAAATATAATAGTATGTAGTAACTTTTGAAACTGGCATCCTTACGCAAGGACTAATAGATTAAATATATTATGATGTGATATGAACTCAGTATTGAACTTAATTATTGTTATATATTTTAAATGAAAAATATTGTATTTTATGTGATAATTGTACTAAGTTATATTTCTATCTCAATTTACTACTCCAGTTTAAATACTAGATTATATTTCCAATAAATCAGACGTAAAATTGTTTACGCTTTTCTAATTCTATGAACTAATTCAATATTTCTTAATGTTTATTCTTGATGTAAAATAATTACTCGTTGTTGTCAATTTTTATAGTTGTAGTTGTAATTACAATAGCTTTAATCGTCTTAATAATTCTATCCAATTATATTATATGACTGTGTGTATCTGGATGTATTGTTAATTCACTGTGCTGTAATTAATTAATTTGCTTTTCTTTTTAATGAAATAGTTATTATTCAAGTACTCTGTGTTGTGTACCATTATATGTCAAATACCATCCATCAGATAGTTGTGAAAATTGAAATATATTTTTTTTCTTTTTCATTTTTAATTCTTTCCAATTAAAATTTATTCTCCCACATTGTTTTAAAATACTTATTTATCTTAATAAATGTTCTCGATTGCATGCTGATATTGAAAACCAGACAAATTGAAAATTGTCATTTACATTTACCAAGCTTTAGTTTTCACATTTTTATCTTCACTAAAATCAAGAAAATTACGGTTTCATAAGCCATTAAAATGGGGATAAATCGAGTAATTTAATCATGGAAATAGAGAAGCTAGGTAATTGAATAATAAATAAAATAATATTAACAAGTATTCCCACAACTGCAATTATCGAGGCATCTCGCTATTTTCCTGTGCCTACAAGATACTCTCACACATTTTATTCACACACCTCTTACTCGGTGAACTCGGATGGTACCGGAGTGGATTTAGGTAAAAAAGATCCACCTCGGACCAGATCTTCTGTTTGCATGCCATTCTTGAAAGAGGTCGCGATATAAAATCAAAACTCGCCATCTTTTCATAGATTTCAAATGACAGTATGACAGTGTAAAACATGAAGAGCTGTGCAGTGCCCTCAGAGAATTAAGGTTAGATGGTGAAAGATCCGAAGAATTTCGTGCAGAAAAAGGACTACGGCAAGGGGATGCGCTGGCCTGTATATTGTTTAATCTGGCACTTGAGAAGGCTCTAAGAGACGTGGGCTTATGTGGACGAGATATACAAGGAAACATATTTAAGAGGCTTGTCCAATTGTTGGCCTATGCTGATGATGTAGACATTGTGGGACGCTCTCTTCAGGCCGTGACTGAGGCTTTTCTGGCACTGGAGGTCACAGCAAGCAGACTTGGACTGGAAGTTAATGAATCCAAAACCAAATACATGGTGACAGAAGGGATATTTTAATATCATACTTATCATTTATTCCGATATTTGTTTTTATTAATGTCAAACATTAACATTAGAAATTGTACTGGCTTAGGAGTTAAGCCAGGTGAGATGGTTACTATTGGACCTCATAACTTTGAAAAAGTATCGGAGTTTACTTACCTGGGATCCGTGGTCACCCAGGATAATAACCCCGATATTGAGATAAGAAAGAGGATCACCACAGCCAACAAATGCTATTTTGGGCTGGGCAAACAGCTGAGCAAATGTATCCTTTCAAGGCAGATCAAATTCCACCTCTATAAAACGTTGGTGCACTCTGTACTTCTTTATGGATTGGAGTGTTGGACAACATCTAAGGGTGCCGAAAAGGAAGTCCTCATTTTTGAAAGAAAAGTGCTCTACGGCATCTGTGGAGGTGTAAAGGTTGAAGAAAATTGGAGGCGACGCACAAAGCAGGAGCTTAATATATCACTTTTGGGGACACAAATGTTGTCAGATCAATGAAGTTGAGGCGCTTAAGAAATGCAGAGCATATCGCCAAGATGGCGGATGAAGAAATGCCCAAAATACTGCTGACACAACCAATCCATGGGACAAGGAGGGGAGGGAGACCAAAGCTGAGGTGGTCAGATGGTGTGGCAGGAGATGCTAACAGCATCCTTGACATCAGGAACTGGAAGGCGTCGGCACAAGACCATGACGATTGGAGGAAGCAGTTGAAGGAGGCCTGTAACCGGGTTGTAGTGCCGTGAAATAATAATAATAGTATTCCCACAAACTATAATAATTAAAAAAATGTTCAATAAAAATAATGAAATTAAAATATAAGAAAGATTATTCTTTCTTATTTATCAGATACCTCTAAGTTTTGATTTGCTTGAAAAACAATTAGAGAATATTGATCAGGGCTGGAACTAGGAATTTTGCAATTTTGTCGCCCCTCCTTTACCTCCTTCCAATAAAAGTCCACAGTTTTTGATAATAACTATTTCAAGTGACATATTTCAAAATTAATATCATCATCTCATAACATTAACTTGTTTTATTGACTAAATTAAAGTCAAAATAATCAAAAAGCAAAAATAAATATTTTTTATTTAGCCTAAAAATAAAATTTGCCACCCTCTAAATTCTGCCGAATGGGGCAAGTGCCATCTAGATCCAGACCTGATATTGAGTACCTGTTTGATCACTATGGTTTGACTATGGAAACGGAACATGTTATTTAATTTGACACCTTTTTCTGAATGCTAGGAAAGAAGAGTTAAAGCTAACTCATGAATCGAGTACATGCAGCTCTAAAAGTACCAACACTTATGCCTTCTTTCAAGACTTTGTCACTAAATTCAATAATTTTGTATGGTGTATCAGAGCTCTTTTAAGTAGAGGAATCTGATCCAGCATTTTTGTCCTTTTTTTTCTGCATACAAATATCTTCTCTTGGGTTCTCTTCCTTCAGACGTTATAGTATCTTTATTTTGAGAGTCCATAATTTATTTTATACCTTACAGTTGGTCTTAATTCTATTAAGTACATTTACTTTTACTCCTCTTCAGAAAGATCTTTCGTCTACTTTAATCTATTTAACTTTATTATATTTAATTTTAATCTATGGATCATTCTTTTACACCAGAATCCCTTCCAAATATTTTTTAAAAAAAACATTTTATTTTATCAATATATTAATCTTTAAATTAAATATAACTTTGAATAATCAATAGTTAATTGTAAAAGTTTTATGAAGGAGTGAGATGGCCTGGGAGAGGGTAAAAAAAAAAAGTGGATCACAAATAATAAAAACTATTTATTAGGAACATAAATAGTTTTTAATATTTGTGATCCACTTTTTTTTACTGCCTCCCAGACCATCTCCATTCCTTCATAAATATAATTTTATTCAACTAATGTATTTATTTTATTATAAATTTAACAGATTTGTAACTTGAAGTCATAAAAAACCACTTTGATGCACTTGAGTCATAAGCAGTTCTGGATTGATTCTGGTCTGTTAAAACTTAGTCTATTAGAGAATAACTTAGACTTAGCAGCAAGAACTTTATAATCTGCACTTTCTTGCAGCAGGGTAAGAAGCCCAATAAAAAAAATATATAAAAAATAATAAAAAAAAGATACTTTTTATTATTTACAATTAATCACATTACATAATTAAATCAGAATTATTTCTCTAATCACAGTTTGACATAGACTTTAAATAATTTAGTATTCAAAATATTGAATTAAAGATAAATATTAGTCTTTGAAACATGAACATGAGATATATTACAAAGGAACCTTTGTTTCAAAATCAATTTGGAACATGAACCATTACATGGTGTAAGGTTTGTTTGCACATTTTTTCTATTTGACCATCCGAAGGAGTAGAAATAAGTGCAGTGGTTCCAGTTTTTTCACCACCACTAAACAGAATCAGTTCTTCTTTTCCATAATGATTAATCATATCTGTTACTGTTTCAAATACCTATAATCATTTTGAATGTATTTCTAATAATTAGAAAATAATTTGTAGTAGATCAATGTTTCAATAATTCAATTTAAACTCAAGAAAAATCATACCCTTTCGTTCTGCTTCTTTGATCCCAATGCAATTTTTTTATCTTCTCGTTTCCTAATAGGAATATTATAAGGTCTGTTTCGATAGAACAGTGTTAGTGTGAGTGGGTGTTTGGCTGATTTCCTTACAATGAAACAACCATCACCACCTAAAACATAAGAGAAAATAAGGATATTGTACAGACATTATCTTTAAAAAATATATATAAACTTTCGGTTAATCTCTAAGTTGTTCCTTTTAGAATTTCTCGTTGTTTCACTTGGTGAAGATTGATCATATGTACCAGTGAATTTAATTAATCTCATGTCTTTCTTAAACACTTACCCATAACACGACAGGTGGGTTCGTGGGACCCATTGGCATATTTATCTTTCTTATATTGGCATTCTTTAAGTTTCCAATGCAGGTTTTGTAAATTCTAATTAGTTGTTTCTTGAATAGTTTACAAAGCGATAGGATACTGACCTTCTTTTTCTACAGTTAGTAAGCAGCTTTTTGAAACATATCAGATATGTTAGACCCAGCTGTCATGGCAGGATGTTTTGCTCTGTCTAATCACTGTTGAAAGCAATCTAACAGTCTTTGGACGACTGTTGGTTTGAGGATGTTTCCTGAATTATTTCAGCATAAATTGTAAACTCTAAATTTATTTTATTTACCATTTCTTTTTTCAAATAATAATATTTTTGAAATTTATTTATTTATAAAATTTATATATTTTATTTATTTATTTATTTATTTATAAAAAACAACTTTGTTAAATATGTTCATATAAAAAAAGAGACTTTAAAAAGTGTGAAAAGAAAGAATAAGTCAAAGGAACTATTACACATGTAAAAAAGAATCATCAAACAAGGAAATTGTTTTGTTTGAAAGCATTTGGATAAAATATAAAATGTAATAATTTGAAATTGAAAGGGATCTTGATTCAGTCAGTGAAAGAAAAGACTGTTGAAGATTAATTTTAAAGACGCAATGAAACTTAATTAAGATGAAAGGAACATTGAAAATGAAAGGAATATATTACTTCCGAAGCCCGTATTGCTGAGAGGTAAGCAAAGTTGTAAATAACTAAATAACTAAAGTTGTAAACTAATAACTAAAGTTGTAAATAACTAATATTTTTTTACTAGCATTATTTAAATATTATACTTAAATAGATTTTTCATAAAGTAGTAAATGTTTTTAATTTTAATATGTTTCTGTTGTTTTTTTTCCATATACATAGAATAATGGTGCATAACAAACACTTTTAACATGGTTCATTTAAATATCATGATTAGATTCATCATAAAATATTTCATAAATGTTTTTATTTTGATACAAGTTGAGTTAATTTGGAGTTAATTTATGGAATTGAGTTCATTTATACTTGTTAAGAAACAAACACATAAATATGTGTTTGTTTCTTAACAAGTATAAAAATACATAATAAAAAAAATGCACTTTTCTCAAAACAAGTAGTTTACATGCACTTTTCTGAGCCAAATTTGATTTTAATCAGTTGTATTAGTAAATATTATATATTACCTCAGCTAAGGACAATATAGGTGATAATGTAATTTACTATATTTATCAATACATACAAAGTAATATGCAATCATTGTAACCCACGTCATATACATCAATGTATTAGGAAGACTTTTATAGTCTGGGTAGAAATCATAAAAGAGGAGTTAGCTTAGGGTCACTAATGAATATTTTAATAACAAGAAGGAAGGAGAATGGGGATTAAATAATAATCTTATGAGACCTAAATTAATTTGAATAATTTTAATTTTTTAAAAAATAACCAAAGTTTATATGTACTTTTAGTGCTTGACTATGTCAACATTTGTGGTTTTGTATGTTCATATCAAATAAATTTCCGACTTAAGAGTAGCAGAAATAAAAAAAATAAATATGTAAAACATAAATTACTTTAACAATTTATTGATTACTTGATAAATATATGCACCCCCTCACCATATACTCTCCCTCAATACTACACATCTTGTACATCATAAGATGCAACATTGTTGGTAGATCAAAAGATGCAGTAGAAGAAGCCTTCCGTGCCCTCGATGATGCTGCCAGGAAGCTATGGTACATATTAAGATAAGATATTAAGGACTTTCCATTATCCAATATCCAATATCTCAAAATTCAAATATATTATTATTGGTCAATCATATATATATTTGGTCAAGCTAGAGATTCTAATGAAGTTTTTGTTAAAGTTGGTCCTTACTCATTCGAAGGGGTTAATCAGTATGTGTACCTACGGTCACAAGTTAATGCAAGCAGTGTCGTTTTGGCTGAAATAAGGGGGCGAAAAGTATCAGCCGATAGGTACAATTTTGGACTGCGTTGGCATCTGGGAAGCAGCTCAATGTCAAAAGCTAAAAAAAAAACAAGATTGTATAAGATACTGATTAGAACAGTGCTTACTTATGGATCGGAAATTTGGGCCTTCTGAATGTTTGATGAAAAGAATCTTCTAGCATTTGAGAGAAAAGTCCTTAGTTGTATTTACAACACAGTAGAAAATATTTCAACGTGTTGAAGGTGCACAAAGCAGAGAAACATACTCCTTGCTTAATTAGCCTGATGTTGCAAGAATTATCAGGCTCAGTACACTATGGTGGGCAGACTGTGTTGCCAGGATGAGTCCCTAAGAGATCCCAAAAAAGCTTTTTGATGAAGACCTGTATGGCACCTAATCAAGAGATCGTCTGAAGTTCCAATGGGTGGAAAGTGTTGGAGAAGATTCGAGGACCCTGCTCAGAGTTCGGAATTGGAGGACAGCTGCACTTCATCGATTAACCTGGTGTACGCTGCTTTAGGAGGCCAAGAACCAGCAATTGATTGTCACGCCGTTTGAGTAAAGCATTACACCCAAAATTGACATTTCAAACATTTGCATATATGATTTTTCTCTTGAGAAAAAAACCTATTTTAAATTAAAAATAGATTTAAATTGTGCAAGGAATTGTACTCACCTGCCGATACCATTTCTTCTGCTGTTCTCCGATCCACATCCAAATACCATTTCTTATCATCGAGCCCATCATCTGGAAAACATTTGAAAATATATATTTTTTTATGTGTGTAAAGTTTCATTCCAAAATAGTAAAACTGAATTTGAAATCTATGTTATGGAAGAATTTTTCAATTACAAAAAAAGAAAAGAAAAAATGATGATTTAAGAAACAGGAATAGTATTGGTAGTTTAGATAATATTTTTATTAATAGTTTTTTAATTTCAATTTTCCTTACTAAATTTGTATGTATGTACCTAACTTAATATGCTAGAACCCAAGTGAATGGTGAAAATCATCCTTTTGCCTACCAAATTCAACTATTTGCGAATATTTCAATTCTTGTTAATATTGTGATTTTTCTTAACTTTCCGCACAAAAAATGTAAATTTAATATGGGTATCCAATGTTCTTTTACATTACTCTGAATACAGCGAAGGTGCTTCAACAATATTAGAATGGAGTTATAAGAAAATTTGCAGATATATTTTTTGGGGGAAGAAAAAGCCCCAATATTACGTACTAGGTTGTTACAAAAGTCTTTGTGCGTAGAATAAGTATAATTTAAATTTCAGTATAAAATCTATGAATTAAAATTATTCTTCAGAATAAAGGCTATCATTGCCAATTACTTTAACCCATCTTTCCACCAGAATTTGAATTTGGTTGTCCTTGGTTTTCAAGACGGAAAACTCCTCACATCCTGATTTGATATTCTTGTTGTTTTTGAAGTGCCAGCCTTTCAAAAAATGTGCCATTGATCAAAAGACCACAAAAGGTAAAAGACCACAGACAAACAGTGCAATGCCAGGGCTGTAAGGAGGGTGGGGTAAGATGCTAACATCCTCCATTCCTGAGAATCTTTCTTTGATTAAGAGTGAACAATGGGCAGGAGCATTGTCCATGAGCATTGAGCTGAAACATCACTTATATATGATTATCAAAGCAGAGGACTCCTCTTTTAAAACTCTATATGCTCTTTTGAGTTGTTCACAGTAAAGCTAAACGCCAGTAGCCCTGCCATCTGGAACCAGATCGAAGTTTAAAATATCCTCATAATTTCACTAAACTCAAAGCATTACTTTGAAGACTGTTGTTCCAAGAATTGACATGATTACTTAATATTTAAAAGCTAAAATATAAAAATCACATAGAATATTTGATGGCATATAAGATATTTTCTCGTGACTACGACAATTTGTTTTTTATGACTTTCTAATACTTAGTTTTACCAACCACCAAATATCATGTGGGCTCAATCCTCAATGTACCTGTACAAATTTTCTTATTTTATTCATTATTTAGAGTTTACTTAGCCTATTGATGATAACTGACTGGATAACTGAAAAAATGAGTTTAATAGTATAAAAAACAACAATAATAGTTCTGAGGAATTGGTATGGTTAACCAACAAATGCCTCATCATATGAACCAATAGTATAGCAATAATGTATTCAGTAGGCCCGGTATCTTTTGAGGGATATCAAGCAACAGATTTTTTTTTCATTTTAATATTATTTTATTTTATCACAATATTTTTTTTCATAACCAACTGTTTTCTCATAAGTAAAAGACAAACTTTATTTTTTTCTAAATTCAAATATTTTAGATTCACAGCTTATTATTTTAAATTTAAAAAAAATATATCATAATCTCAGATATTATTTTTAATGACCATTAAAATATTACTAATATCTTAAAGTCAAAAAGTCAACAATGTTTTTGTTTTCTTTTACCAATATTTGACTGGTCACAGAAAGATTCTTCTAAAGGAGTACTATCAGGACCAACATCGTCATATCTGGAAATACACCTCCTTACTCTATATAAACAACGTCTTTTAACCATTACTGCCCAGTCTGCCACATCTGTCCACAGCCTTCGAGCGAGGTTCAGAACCAGCGCTCTACTCACCCGAAGGTAGAAGCACATTCACTGTAGTATATTAAGTACCTTCACCGTCCATCTAGTCATAACTATTTAGGTTTACAACCTTTTGATTATTTCTGAATGAGACACATTTCTTGAGAATCCGCAGTAATTTCACATATTAGTTGTTTAGCATTCGTTAATTCCCTGAAAAAAAAAAATTTACTTGTTGTTTCTTTACAACGGTACAAAATCCTGAAATTAATGACAAACCAGGATTTAGACTAAATGGTTTGAACATGATATTAAAATTCACTCAATGAAATACAGTAGAACTCCGTTTATCCAGAATGATGTGGCTAAGACTATTCCAAAGAATGCAAAATGACAGATAAGAGAGGATAAGATCGGTAAAAAAAAAAATTCTTGATATTAATGACATTATTTAAGTAATGTGGAAATGAATATAAATATGGGCATAGATATTTAACACATATATATGTGAATTTAAGTATATGTATGTAATTTCAAAAGCTTTTAAATTTTTAAAACTATTTTGAAAAATTGTCAGTTCCTATTTTCAGAACTGTAATTAGCATATTAGGGCTCACTTTTCCAAAAAATGCATGTCTTACTATTAAGAATTTCACATAATTTTAATTAAATATGAATTATTTATATGTTTTTAAAAATATAGTTGGATGTAAATAATGATCTGATTTTTATACATATTTAAATAACTTTACATCTTCAATTTTTTTTTTTTATGAATACATCTTAAATTAAGTAATTAAGATAAAGAATTTCAGTCAACATTATATCGTGAAAAAAAACTTTTCATTAAAAGCATAAGGTTTGAATATATAATTATTTCCTAAAGGAAAACAAAAAAAAAATTTACACACAATCTGGATTTCAGATATTGTAGAAGTGACAATGGAGGGGAATATATAAATTTTAGATTCAATAAATTTCTAAAAGAAAATGGAATTATTCACCAACGATCAACACCACATACCCCAAGTCAAAATGGAACTTCTGAAAGAGTCAGCAGGTCCATTATTGAGAGAGCAAGAACCATGTTGGAGGATTCCAGTTTAGATAGAAAATATTGGGGCGAAGCTGTTAATACTGCTGTGCATCTGAAGAATAGAAGCTATACAAAAGCTCTTCAAGGAATGACTCCAGAAGAAGCTTGGACAGGTAGAAAAGTAAATCTGAGATATTTAAAAGTCTTTGAATGTAAAGCCATGAGATTAATCACTAGTGCAAATAGGGATAAACTAGATGCAAAAAGCGAAGAATGCATCTTTGCTGGTTACAGTGACCATTCTAAGGCTAACAGACTTATCAACCCGAAGAACCCAAGACGTGTTATTATTTCAAGGGATGTCAAATTTCTTGAAAGCATTAGAGGTATAAATAATAAACCCTTTGGTACATTATCAAATGAAGTCTCATCTAAAGAAGAGACTTCTGAAATTCCTACAATAATAATTGGAAATTCGATCCTGGAGGAGGATGATGAAGAGGTTGATGAAGCACAACTTGAAAATCAAAATAACATGGAATTAGTGCATGAATCAGATGACGAACCGTTTTTTGGATTTGAGGCTATCTCATGATTAGCTCAATCAAATGAAAATAATTTTGACCTCACAGAAGCTTTAAGAGGGCCAAAAAAGACCAAATGGGAAGAAGCCATGACGAAAGAGATAAAGTCCCTAATAAAAAATGATAGTTTTGATGTTGTTGATCCACCAGCAAATGCGAAAATATTAAAACATAAATGGGTTTTGAAAATAAAAGAAACACCTGATGGTGACAAAATACATAAGGCTCGCCTAGTTATAAAAGGATGCTCTCAGATTTATGGGAGAGATTATGAAGAAACATTTTCTCCCGTAGTAAAATATTCATCTGTAAGATACCTACTCTCATTAGCAGCAAAAAAGGATCTTCACATAGATCATATGGATGTTGTTACAGCATATCTCTATGGTGAACTGGAAGAAGAACTCTATGTCTCAGCACCTTCAAAATTCATGACCGAAACAGATAGCTCAAAAGTTTGGAAACTGAAGAAAGCAATCTATGGACTTAAGCAAAGTGGACGATGCTGGAACAAAAGAATAAAAAAGGTTCTGCTGGGCCTAGGGCTTACTCAGTCAGAAGCTGATCCCTGTATATATTATTTAAAAGGGAGCTCTAAAACCCTAATAATAGCTCTTTATGTTGATGATCTACTCATATTTTCAAATGATAAGGAACTCACAACTAAAGTGAAATAAGAACTCCATAGAAATTTTGAAATGAAAGACTTAGGAGAAGCTAAGCAATGTTTAGTTATGGAAATTTCTACAGATGAACGATCTGGAAAAATTTGTGTATCACAGAAAACTTATGCCCTGAAATTACTAAAAAGGTTCAACATGCATGAGGCAAAATCTGCTCCTACACCTATGGAACCTGGTATGGATTTCACTCAAGAGAAGCAAAAGGTTGAAGATGAAGAAAAATTAAACAGAATCCCCTATCAAGAGGCCATTGGTAATCTGCTTTATTTATCTCAGGTTTCTCGCCCAGATATCACTTATGCTGTAAGCTTTTTAAGTAGATTTAACAATGACTATAAAGATATTCATTGATGTGCAGTGAAACGATTGTTGAGATACATTAAAGGTACCCTCGATTACAAATTAGAATTCAGTCGACAAAATCAACAAGACCTTATTGGTTTTTGTGATGCTGATTGGGGTAATAAAAATAATGGAAGATTTTCTGCGATCGGATGCTGCTTCTTAATTCAAGGGTCTGCTGTTTCTTGGTGTAGTAAGAAACAAAAGACAATAGCATTATCAACATGTGAGGCAAAATATATGAGCTTGTCTTTAGCTGCACAGGAGGCAATTTGGTTGAAAAATTTGATTTTTGAAATTGATCCCGATGTAGTGAAGAATGCCATAACAGTTCACTGTGACAATACAAGTGCCATAAACTTAACAAAAAATGACATTGTGAATCAACGCTCAAAACACATTGACATTAAACATCATTTTGTCCGAGAGCATGTTTCAAACAATAACATTGCTGTCAGCTATGTTCCCAGTGAAGATATGACAGCGGACTTCCTTACAAAACCTTTAAATAAACTGCAACATGAAAAATATGTAAAGTTAATTGGATTGGTGAATTATAAATAAATGTTGCCTGTGATAAATTTGATTTATGGGAGAGTGTTGGAAATATATCAAATTTATATGCTTTGTATATAAACTTGTTTGTAAAGATCATAAGATCGAGATGGCATTGTGTCCCCCTCCATCTTCTTGTACTCTGTTCTTTGTTCTGTTTTAGTAATGGCCGCCTGTATAATGCTTAGATGCACTGTTTATCATTATAAATGAATAAACTTGTTTATGCCAAACTTGGCTTTGATATTTCATTATATTTATAACCCCAACAACTTTAATAAAATGATTGGTGATATATAAATGTAAAAACAGGTAGAACAACAGAAACAGCAAATTACATATCCAATTTAAAATTTTAATGCATTCCTTTATTTGTTTTAAAGTCCCTAGGTTAAAATTTAAATGTTCTATAGATGTAGTTTAAAACTGTAATTAATGATTCCATCTAATATTGAAAAAAAAAAAAAAATTTGATGTGATGTGGACCACTCACCTCCACCTATAATCTATATTCTTAATCTCTCTCCAACAATCTTGGTCAAAAATCATTATTTACTCATCAAGGACTACACCCATTATTACATATTAATTATTACGCAGACAACAATCTAAGTTAAAACTTAGAGAAAAACTTGCTGCTTACAATTCATACTTTTCAAGGTAAAACTCTTAGACTTTTAATCTCACAAGCTCCTCGGTACATTAGGAATTAAAATTTATTTAGACTCACATATGCTTACAAGAAGTGAATATGTGTGACTCACCACAAATGATTTTATCACAAATTATCAGGATATAGCTACGCACTAATTGAAGCATGGCCAATACTGCATGATAAGAAGATTGAAAAGGATGTGGATTAAACATCTACTCTCGTTGTATCTTAAAGTAAATCAATGTCATGGAAGGAGTACTTTTGGCTACTATTCTTCATCATGCTTGACGTTTATTTATTATGTAGACTATTATTTCAGAGAGATTATCTACTTATATTTCTACAGATGCGGATAAATAAATAATATTTAAAAAAAAATTCAAAGTTTATTAATTTTATGGATTCATTTGAAATCCTCTCAAATCATACATAATAAACACAAATATAACTAATTTATCTCTAGTAGTTATGAATCTTTGCTTATATAATGTGAGTAAATGCCCAATTATTAGCATTTATCAGTTAAATAGCTTTTTAAGAAAGGAGAAATATTCATAAAATCATAAATTTGTTTATTTAATATTTCATAAAATAATGGAACGAATCTAAATACAAAATGTTAAATTTATGGCCACTAAGTTGAACTGTTTTTTTTTTTTTTTTTTTTTTCTGAAGGTAAATGTTTATGGCTTAGACCCCCACTTGTCTGGATATGCTCCTCATTATGTTAGTAATAGATTTTAGTCCAGTCATTGAAGATTCAAAAGGGGGCTTTCAGAAAAACATTATAGAAGTTTTTCCCGATTCTCAATGTTTTTTGGGATATTGAATCCAAATTTCAGGTTTGCCACCCACTTTACAACTAAAATAGAAAAAAAAAACACCAAAATGTTGGAGCTTTTTCAATTTTTCGTTATAACTAGAAAACTAAGCATTTTTTGTAGACAAATATTCTGTAGAAAATTAAAGTAGACAAAATCCCTGCAAAAACCGTATGTTACATTTAATTTTTGGCTAGCCTGCAACGCCACTAGAACGCATTAAGAATAGGACACATTTTTAGTCTAGTCAATTAAGGGTTTTTCGAAGAAAACAGTATAGAAATCTTTTCTCAACTTTAAAAATATATGTTTTTTGGGATGCTGGATCCAAATTTCTAGTTTGACACCTCGCCAGCCACCTGCTTCACAGTGAAAATAGAAAAAATAACATCAAAATTTTGGAAGTTTATTTCAGTTTTTCTCTTATGACTAAAAAACTAAGTTTTTTTTAAAGATAAGTATCACATAGAATGAAAGCAGACAAAATTTCCTACAAAAATGCGTATCTATTATTAAATTTTCGGCCAACCTGAGACGCTGGTAGAGTGCGCTGAAAAAATGCCACTTTTTGGCTCTCTGTAAAAAACGCCCTTCTAATTGATATTGGCATGCCAGGCATTTGTAAAATAATTAATTTCTGGCACATGACGTTGATACTAGTGCACCATGGGAAAGTTTTTGAGGGCACTGAAATTTGGATTCAGCACCCTAAAAAACATTTGGAATCGTTAAGAAAAAAACTTCTATACTATTTTCGTCGGAAAACCCTTCGTTGACTGGACTATTTCCTATTATCAACTCTTCGTATTATTATTAAAATGTAAATTCATGAAAAATATGTACAGTGTTATTGTTGCATTGTTAAATTTTAGTGAAAAAGTTAAAAAAAAAATAGAGGATGAAAGAAGATTTCGGTGCGTTAACATTATAAAATATAATAATTATAAAATATAAATAATAACATTATAAAAATAAAGATATATTTAAGGGAAATTGTGTTTGTTCACAAAAAAAAAAAAAAAAAAAAAAAAAACACATTATAATTTAGTGACAGTAAACTTCTGTAAGTTGAGTGGAAATTATGTAATATAATATAAATGTATGCAATGCAATATGGCATTACAAACATGTGTAAAGGAGCCTTTGCCATTTATACATGTTGATATATAAATGTATAGATTTGCTTTATTATTATCGTATTGTTTGATCTATTCCATTGACCAATGTTACCACTGTTATTATTATTTTAAAAGAATAACACGATTACTTAATCATGCATCCATGTTTAATATTTGATTATACAAAACGCACAGCAAATAAACAAGCTTCTCACAGGCTTACTTTGTAAGAGAAATAAATAAATAAGGAATAATAAATTTCATCTTAATTTAATCATCACACAAGGGCAAGGTGTAATAGTAGATGGCCAAGGGAGGGGGGGCCTCGAATTGTTCTTAATAGCAATAAAATACAATATCAAATTATATTGGGTTGTCTAGAAAATAATGCAGGATTTCATATTTTCTTTATATTAACCCTCTACTAAATAACAAAAGTATGAGGGATTATTCTTTTATATGGGTGCCAGCACTTACTTATCCTCTTCCAAACAAAAATGTGTTTTTATCTTCTGTAGCATTTTACCAGTTGGAAATAATTCAGTCTTTGCTCAGATGTCAAAGAATTATTTTCACATAATTTTGTTTTACGAGTTTAAATGTGATCGGAACGGGGCCCCAAACGGCCAGAAAATTTAATGAAGTCTAGGGCGATGAGTTAGCAGCTGAACTCTTCAAGCATGGTAGACCGGAACTTGTTAAGGCTTTTCAGGACGTTTTAATAGAAATATGGTTAAGGGAGGCTATTCCGGCGAACTGGTATAAGACCATGGTACATATCATGATATATCCTATCCATAGGAAGGGGGACCAGCTAGAATTCACAAATTGCAGAGGTATATCGCTGCTCCCAATAGCTTATAAAATCTTGTCCATAATCCTCTGTGAGCGCCTTCTACCATTTGGAGAATGGAACATCGGGAACTATCAGTGTGGTTTCCGAAAGGGAAAATCAACGATAGACCAAATTTTTACCCTTCGGCAAATATTAGAGAAAGATCAAGAATATGAGATATCAATACACCACCTATTTGTTGATTTTAAAAGTGCCTGTGATAGTGTTGACCGAACCCAGCTATATCTGGCGATGAGAGAGTTCGGAGTCCTGAGTAAATTGGTGAGGATGAGCCAAGTAACAATGGATCAGATCGAATGCTACGTAAGAGTTCAAGCTGTAATCACTGAGCCTCTCACATTTAGCAAAGGCTCAGTATAGCTCTTGAGAAAGCAGTAAGGGACTCCTCCATACAAAGTTCTGGCATCATATTTAATCATTCTGTACAGCTGGTCGGTTATGCTGACGATCTGGATGTTGTTGGTAAGTCATTCCAGGCTGTAAGAGATGCTTTCCTTGCCTTAGAGAGAGCTGTAAAACGAATGGGACTAGCTGTTAATGCCTCCAAAACGAAGTGTATGGCCATGGGGCAGAAAGTGGAACCTGGAGAAGAAGTACAAATTGGAGAGTATAAGTTCGAGAGGGTAAACGAATTTACTTACCTGGGATGTCAATTTAATGTGCATAATAATCTGTCCGCAGAAATTAAATGCCCCATCTCAAAATCAAACCGAGCGTTCTTCGGACTGCGGCACCACCTCAGGAGCAAATTTTTATTTCGAGCAACAAAGGTCCAATTATATAAAACCTTAATCCGGCCTGTGCTTTCCTATGGCTCGCAGACATGGGCAGTGTCTATGGCAGATGAACGGGAACCTCTAATCCACGATAGAAGGATACTCCGATCATCTACAATGGAATCCTACGTGGTCAGGAGTGGCACAGGAGAACAAATGCAGAGGTCTAGACCTTGTATCAAAAGCGAAATATTGTGAAGTATGTTCGTCTGGGAAGACTGAGATGGGCTGAACACCTAGTCAGGATGGAAGATGGTGCTATTCCCTTGAAAACTCTCTCTGAGGTCATACACGGAACCAAACGCAGAGGACGACCAAGATTGCGCTGTCAGGACGGGGTTGCGCATGACACACGTGTACTTCTTGGAGGCCGGAACTGGACACAGGGGGAAGACTGATCCGGGAGGCCTAGACTCAAAAATGAGTTGTTGAGCCGTTGAATGAATGAAGGGCGATGGCAGTATTAGTGAGGGCTCCATTCAACGATGGTTTAAAAAATTTCTAGAGGGAAACTTCAGCCTTGAAGACAAAGTTGGTCGTGGAAGGACTTCTTCCCTTGATGACGATGTTTTGCGAGCTTCGGCCGAAGTAAATCCCACAACCGTTCGAAATCTTGCAAAGAAACTCTGTTAGCAAATCGACCATCGCTGACCACCTCAACGCAATTGGAAAGGTAAGGCAACCTTGGGTTCCTCATGCATTAAATGAACATCAAAAAAATCTTAGTTTGCCGAAACAAGATTCTGCCTTAGCTGTCCTACTCTCCAGACCTCTCGGTTATGGACTAAAATTTCTTTAGACATCTGGACGGATTTTTTAAAGGCAAAAATTTTATTCATCAAAATTCGTTATTAGTAACAAAATTTATATCTAACATTGTATTATTATGCACAACACCTGTGTGTGTACATAATAATCATCTTCAAATTTTTAGTTTGAAGCTTAGGAGGACTCCAAAATCCTTACTTTGATCGTCGTTAACGATCACGGGGTCGAATTGTTGGAATTTTAGGAACTTTCTTTCCTATGTTTTAACAAGCACTTTAAATGCCTGTTTAAGAGATTCGTTGATTAAGTCAATGAATGTTTAATTGCTTTCTGTTAGAAAATGCAAAAAAATAAAAATTGTTTGAAATTAGAAAATCCAACGGCAATTAACGGATAAGTCAGAATATAAAGCTGAATTAATTCACCAGTTTAACATCGATTTCAAAAATGCTTATAATTTTATTTATTGACACAAGTTATATAATATGTATTGTGACTGAACCATTCCCAAAGACATCGATTTATCTAATAAAGATTTTAATGTCAGAGTAATTAAATTAATCAGGATTAAATTAAATTCATGCTGATCTGTAATTTTTATTCCTAGAAGCCTGAAGATCATTGAAATCTTACAATTATCTTTGACTATTTTATTCATTTTTCCCCTTTATCAATAGGAAGGTAATCACGAAAGAGGTTTCACAAATGAGGGCTATAAACCAATGTTTAATTGTACCGATGATTCTACAATATACAGTTAGATGAAGAACGCACGGAAGCTGATGAGTCAAATAAAGCAGCGTTGATGAGATGGTATTAGCATTAATGACCTCACTAAACGATCATAGAACATTATGTTCCTTTTGACAGAGGAGGTTGATAAAAGGTAATAAATAATTAGGTCTGGCAACAGATAGGGATAAAACATACAGTTAGTCGTAGAAACATTGACAGCTACGGTATAATATCGTCAGTAAAAGTGTGAAATCACGTTATTTTCAAAGAGAGACAAACAAACGTTTACAAAATTAAATTTTCATCATATTGAGCTTTCGGTCTTATTTTCTAACTTCTAAATAAATAAAATAAAAATAAAAAGTAATTGTTGTACGAAAAATTACGCATAAATAAATTATAAAATAACTCTAAATCAAAACCGTTTTGGACTTACGTGGTTTCACACTTTTTTCCGACGGTATAATATACGGAATGAGAGGAAATATGATTGAATATTATATCATATTGTTATATGAACAAGTTAGACTTATAAGAACTTTTATAACTGGTGTCTATAATGCCTAAAAGAAACGTTATTCAAGAAAAAAAAATTTTAAGGTAATTAAGTGTTCTATGCAGCAAAATTAATCACTTCGCGCCTACTTATTATATTTTTAATTTTATATAAATTTTTGTTTACACTCTCCACTGTCAAGAAAACCGGAAAGCAATAATACAAAATAAAGTTTTGTATAAAATATTGGGCCTAAAGAAGTAACAGCTAACTGTTGAATTCAGAAGACTACCTTGGAGCAGTGGCGCATGCTAAGAGAGGCGGAGGGGGGGAGAGAGAGGGTTATGTTTGTCCTCTCCTCCGAATTTTTCGGAAAAATATGATTTCTATATTTTTTGTGTTTTTAATAATAATTTTTGATCCTATTTTCATTCTTATTCTTAAAACCTACGCCAAATTTGGCGATGATAGGCACTTCAGTAATTACTTTTCTTATTATTATTAAACCCTCCTTCTCTTTCAAAAAATTCTACGCATGCACCTGGCGAAGCTGTACCGAATAATTATAACTGAAGTAATAGCACTGCGGAGACTGAAATGGGCATGAGATATTAGGAACGAATCACTGAAAAGATTAGCATCGTTGAACTTATGGATAACCGTCCTTGGTGGTCTGGTCCGGGATCTGAGGCCAAACTCTGATTTCAAGAAATTTTTTGATTATCTAGACCGAATGTACTCTCATAATAGTCCTATAATTATGAATATCTGCCATCCTAGGTCGGTTGCAATCAAAATATATAGGTCAACGATTTCGTCATATTCCTCTATAAATCGCTCGCATTGCATTTTAGGTAAAACTTTGACATTGTCAGTATTAAAGAGCATTAAATTTCCAGTAATTTTATATTTAGTATTTTTTAAAATTCGGAACAGCCACTAAGATACGGGACCGTACAAATCTGCAAAATGTCAAAAATGCAAAAAGTTAGACGTTCAGTGGTTTCTCTTTGATAACTATTTTTCAGTGAACTCTTTTACAAAATGCATAGCAACCAATCTTGTAGAAGATTGAATATCCTACAATATTCGTACAAAATATTTGTAATTCCTCTCAACAGAAGCAAAGAAATATTGAAATAATTTAAGAGAAAGTGAACTTGTTCAGATTTTCCTCAGTTACTCGCCTGCAGTGCATTTTAGGTAAATCTTTGGCAAAACCTAATTTGAACGTTAAATTTCCTGCGTTTTATATGCAATTTTTTCCAAATTCGGAAAAGCTGCTGAGATGCGGGTCCGTAATCATCCACAAAATATCAAGAAAACGCAAAAAGTTGGATATTCAGTGATTTAGCCTTAATAACTTTGTTTAGTGCAAAATGCACAATAAACAATCTTATAGAGGATTAAATTTCCTGCAACATTCAACCAAAATATTTGTAATTACTCTCAACAAACGCTAAGTTATCTTGAAATAATTTTAGAGAAAGGGAGATTGTTATTTCAATATTTCTTGGCGTCTATTGAGAGTAATTACATTATTTTGTATGCATATTGTTGGAAATTTAAACCTCTACAAGAGTGATTATTATGCATTTTGTTTATTACGTTCTTTTGTTTGTTGAATACGGCCCTACATCTCGGCAGGTGTTCCGAATTTTAGAAAATATTACATATAAAACTTGCAGAAAATTTAACATTCTTTAAAATTGGTTATGTCAAAGATTTACCTAAAATGCACTGCAAGCGAGTTACAGAGGAACATCTGAACAAGTTCACTTTCTCTGAAATTGTTATTTCAATATTTCTTTGCTTCTGTTAAGAGTAATTGCAAATATTTTAAATGAAAATAGTAGGAAATGTAATCTTCTACAAGATTGGTTATTATGTATTTTTGAAGTAAGTGCACTGAAACATAGTTGTCAAAGCGAAACCAGTGAATGTCTAACTTTTGGAATTTTTTGATATTTTGCTGATTTATACGTCCCCGTATCTCAGTAGTTGTTACGAATTTAAAAAAATACTTAGCGTAAAACTTACAGGAAATTTGATGTTCTTTAACATTGACTACTTCAAAGTTTTATCAAAAATACTCTTGGAGCGTGTTTCTGAGGAAAATGCGAAAAAAAGTTACTAAAATGACGAATTCGTTGACCGATAAAATTTTATTGCAATCGAGCTAGAGTGGCAGACGTCCATGTTCCAAATCTATTATGAGAATATTTTCGGCCTTCATAATCAAACATTTTCTTGAAATCAGAGTTATTTGGCCTCAGCTCCCGGGCTAGTAGGCTAAGACATAGACAGGACGATTGTGTTATGTCTGATCACGTAGATTAATGTTGAGGTAATTCAGTTGAGGAAGGTGTCAAGGCAAATATTACTGGTTTTATCGGCATCGAAACTCCGGTTTCGTCAGGGTTATTATTATTATTCCTTGCAAGTTATTTCCAGAATTTTACAGTCTTGTATTCTGTGATTAACCATTATATTTATATTTTTAAATTGAAAGACTAAGGCCAATTTCTAAATTAATAAAATCTCATTAATTAGTAGTTAATAGATTTATTTGTTTATGACTAACATTTCATTTCCGTTTTTTGATGTTCTGGGGTCTCATACAATTTGTCTGCAATACATTGTAAATTATTAATAATATTATGTTCATACTTCATATATATCAATTTTCTCTATAACAATATTAAAATTAATCTTTAGTACTATATCGTTGGCAAAAGTGTGAAACCTCGCAAGTCCAAAACGATTCAGTTTTATTTTATTAATTTGCTTTTGCGTAATTTATTTAAGTCGAATTGTGAGTCGAAAAAATGTAATTTGCAATTTTACAAAACACCACCTCAATATAATCGAAACTGAATTTTTGGGTCTTAGGTCGCCAGTTATTTTTAAATATATTAAAAATAAGTGTTCCTAAGTAATTCAGTAAATATATATTTCAAAATTTGAGGTATAAGACAATTTTAAAAATGTGCCCGCGATTTTTTAATAGTTAAGGGACTGTTTCACAAAGAAAGCTTTTTTTATTTGGTTTTTAAATTAAAAAAAATTAATTTAATTTTATTTTATTTGTTATTAATTTTGTAAATAACAATAATCACTATAATTTATTTAAAAGTAACTGGCGATCAAAAAAGACCCGAATTTTTTTAACGTTTTTTGTTTCTCTTTGAAAAGTTGGATATATTATAAATATATTATATGGAACATTTGTCAGTTACGTGGTTTTAAACTTTTGCTGACGATATGTTAGTCTTAGTGTTTCTTTATATTATTCATTAATATATTGCAGAAAAATTGTATGTTTGATGATGGGGACAAGAACGTCAAAAAATGGAAATGAAATGTGAGTGATACAAAAATAAATCATAAATAAAAGTGTTAGTTCACTACTGATTAATGAAATTCCAGTAGATTTCCCTGAAAATTATAATTAAAATATTAGGAAAATCGTTAATAAAATAATAAATTTAAAATGTATTTAATCCCTTTAAACCTTGTTTTTGTTGTTTTTTTCAAAATGTGACTACTTTCGTAGCAATAGCAATGCTTTCTATTATCGAATAATAATTTGTTCTAACTTACGAATGTTCCCAGGAGTGACGTTCCCGTCCTAGTAGCCCCGACAAGACTGGAGAACGAGGAGTTTTTTCCCTGACAGACACATGTGCCTAGACAGTCCCAATGTGGTCTCTGCAGCACTCACAACCTGACGGCAAATTGTATCTGAATAAGGAGCGACAATAACTCAATTTAGCTATTAGCAGCGAATGGTTATTGAGCTCTCTATGCGTGACTGGAATATCCGTGAGTCAATGGGGCCTTTGTATAAGACGTAGTACGGCTCTTATTTTACATTTTATAATCAATATAGATGGTTTATTATCAATATCAATTTTCAATATTTTGTTATCAATATAGATACATCTCGACGAGCACAAACCATGAATTAGGCACCGCAGAAAGGTATTTTGCTGATTAGAAGTCAATGCACACGGAACTTTACTCCAGCGATGAATACAGAGAGTGTAAAAAAAAAACCTCAGATACTTCAAGATTATCAGTAAAAATATTATTCCATGTTACTTCTTCCGGGAGGGATTCCTTATATAATTTTTAAAAAACCTAACAAGTGTGCTAATAATGAAATCAAAACAAACATGTATAAAAATTGTAATTTCTTAAAAGTCTTTCCTCATTTTGCAGACAAACATTACGGTAAATATTACCAACACCTTGAAATAAACACCAAAAACTACATGAAAATCAGTTAACTAAACGTTTTACAAAAACTTTTTTGCAGATCTGTATTATCTGTCACAACCGGACTCCAACTCGGATCCGGGAGTTAAGAGTCTCTAGGATCTTATCCACTGAGCTACTCTATTCCTATTATATAGTAATAGCGTGTTTTTTTTTCTTCCCATAAATATAATTATTTATCAATCAACATAGCAATGAAGATAGTTGAGGAGCTAATCCAAAAGCAGTTAACAAGATTGCTAGCGGCTATCATGCCTGAGCTCCATCAGTTACATTCACAAACAGTGGGCTCGGTCACAGTGAAACGACCCGTCACCGGTGATTTCTCACCCTGTCCCCATCCAGGGCACTTACCCCAAGCTCACTAACTCAGACTATAGTTTCTATTACCAGCTGGCTACTGTTCAATAGTTTTAATAATATTGTTTTATAATTACAATTAATACTATGTCTACTCGTATCACGAGGGATGCCAATTATATTTCCTCAAATAGGATGGTAATTGATTATAATAATAGTTTCGAGAAATCGTTAATTTACGCGCCTGAATTCAAAAATGAGTCTGTTTTTGATCTGTTGACCACTATATCCAAGGATAACAAGTTTTCTTTAGTTACACTGATGTTACAAATGAAACTTATAAGTAGATAACAACTTCTGGGTAACATTTATCTCTTAAAATATAACCCTGTTCCGGTAAAAACGGCATTTCTATGAGATCAATAACAAATTTTACCAGGGGCTAATTGGAAAAAAGAAACATCCGGATCAGACTGAGCGTGAAAAACTTTTAAATAAAATCCACAAGTGGTACGGTTGTGAAACATTTTTTTCTAGAATTTTTAATGTTTTAATTCATAAATTAACTTAAAATATCTTTCTTTTTTTTCTTCAAACCTACTGAACCAGGCTCCTGGAAAATTTATTTATTTTAATGAAGCAAGCATAGATTCCCGTGAGGTTTTTAATTTATTGGTAGAAATGTTATTTACTTTGATTAAAAAAGAAAGAGAATTAAAAAAAAAATTATAATTTGATTTAATAGGTAAATAAGAAAAATGAGTCTGTCTTTAACGGTGTGGGTTACAATTTCTAATGATATCAAGTTCTCTTATAACCGCAGCATTGCTACAAGTGAAACTTAAAAATATAGCTTGTTGACAATTTTAAGCCCAAAACCTTTAAATGCAGCTCTGTTATAGTAAAGAAATTAATTTTATCTATTTATCAAATTAGGCCAGTAATAGATTTTATTAGGGACTACATGAGAAAAATATCTGATGTGGACACCCCATGACTTCCTTGTACGCCTATTAAACTATAAACCGGTGGCTCAAAAAGTGACCCTGAATTTGGTTACTAGTTTCCGAACATAGCAGTACCTCAAAAACGACATTCGGCGTCGCGACGTCTATCTATTGACACATTGCGTTTATACCTTTATAACCGAACCATATGATTTCTGTAATAAATGTCGATATACCTTTTGATGTAAGTTTCTCATGACCTTCAAGTAAAGTACCCCTTTCGGATCTTCAATTTCAACCAAAATCTATTATATTACTACATAATATAATATAATATAAAATATATAATATAATACATATAATATTAAATCTATTATATTACTATTATACCTATCATATTACTTATTGATTTGCCAAATTTGAGATGTTTTAAATTATATTTTAATATAATTTTTGATGAAAGTCTAATATGACCTTCAAGTAAAGTACCACTTCCGGTTTGCTTATTTTAACAAAAATTTATTATATTATTTATATTAGTATGAAAGTCTTAAATACCAAATTTGAGAAGTTTTTCATTATATTTTAATATAATTTTTGATGAAAATCACTTATATCCTTCAAGTAAAGTATCACTTCCGGTAATCATGCAATGACCAAAAAGGGAGGTTCACAACTATATTATACAATAATCCTAAATACAAAATTTTAACTATCTACGGTGAAAAATAAATCAAGTAAAGGAAGTCCAGTTTACTGATAAATACAGATTTCGTTTTTAATTCCTTTTACGTAGTAAAGGAAGTATTGTAATCGCGAAAATTTTCGGTTTTCAGATTTCGACGGAAATATCCATTTTGACCATCCCTGAATTCATTTTGACTAGTTTCGTCGTGGCGTCTGTACGTACATACGTTCGTACGTTCGTATCTCGCATAACTCAAAAACGTTAGCTCTAAAAAGTTGTAATTTGGTATTTAGGATTGTTGTAAAATCTAGTTGTGAACCTCCTTTTTTTGTCACTGCTTGACTACCGGAAATGGTACTTTACTTGAAGGTCATAATTGATTTCCAACAAAAATTATATTAAAATACTATACAAAACTTTTCAAATTTAGTATTTATAATTTATAAATTGATTTAAATAACATACTAGATTTAGGTCTAAATTGGAAAACCGGAAGCGGTACTTTACTTGAAGGTCATATTAGACTTTCATCCAAAATTATATTAAAATATGATGTAAAACATCTCAAATTTGGTAAATAAGACTTCTATATCGATATAAATGTATTTACTAGATTTTTGTTAAAATTCGTTAGCCGAAAAGGGTACTTTACTTGAAGGTCATAATAAGCTTACATCAAAAATTGTATTTAAATTAAAAGAGAAATCATATGTTTCGGTAATAAAGGTTACAAACTCAATTTGGTTTCCAATCCAATTAAACATTTTCATTACTTGTTTTAAGTGTTAAAATTGAGTGTAAAATACTGATTTTCCTCCCCATTTGTGAGATCAACAAGTCTGCAGCAGGAGAACAAGATAAGATAATAGACAGTTCTAATGTTGACACGGAACACGAAGAAATCTCTTGAAAACTAGTTAGAATTAGAATTAGAACATCCAAACTTAATTTGCGTTCTGTAAGGAAAAGAAACTATAGTAGAAAAAAAAAAGAAAAACCTCGAAATATATCAAATACTTCCCGCTGAGTTTATCAAAGAAAATCGTAATAAAAAAAAATACTTAAAATGACAATTTATCAACTATCAGTATTTTTTTTATATGTATTTTTTAGAACTGGTTTTATAATCTCGATCAGTTAGAAATCCTTGTAAATTAAAATATATCTAAAATATATAACAAAAGATAGTCATTTCACTTTTACAATAATTTTGCCTGAAAAAAGTTGTTTTTAATTATAAATAATGATGCTTCATCTTCAAACATCGGGTAATTTATGTATGTATATTTCAGATAATAAAATTTAATTAGATAGATTACATTTTAAACTAATTTTGGAGATAAAACAATGAAATCCATAAAATGAGTTTTGACCAGGTTTCTTCAAAAATAGACCACTGTGCGGAGCATGGTTTTATTCTTGAGTCCGAAAAGGATATGGCGCTATTCCGAAAATAGAAATTATATGTGTAATATATATTTTTTAACTAAACAGGAAATAGATTGGACATGAAAACTACTTTATACATATTACAGTTAATTATTTTAAAATTTCTTATTTACAAAGACAATAAAACAAATACTGTATGAAGAAACGCGCCAGGCCTTCATTTTTGCATAATCCATCCGCAGTTCTTCCGTCAATAATAATTGATCGTAAAACCATCCATTTTTAAATAATTGTCAAACCATTCAATTTTTCCTGATTTATACTTGCCTGGAGGTAATTCTTGATTATTTTTAATTTGAGAAAAGTTCTCTCACTCTTCGTATTTGAAACAGAGTCAGTGTAACGCTCCATGCAATCAGTGTACATATTTGGGAAAAGTCTTTATTTTCTTTATCTGTTAATGTATTTTTTAAGATATACATTTTTCTTTTAATACTCTGACGTAGAGACTTGGTGTTGAATTCCGAACAGTCAAACGAATAATTTTTCAAAATATGCACTATATTTTCGATCTAATAATAAACTTTAAGGGATAGGAAAAAAAATTAATTAAGAGGTAAAGAGAATGGAAATTTGAAAAAAAGTCTTTAATATTGAATATGAAATGAAAACAGTGGATAAGTTTAAGAAACATTCATCAATAGTAGAGAAATTTTATTCGCGATACAGAAACATGAGAAGACAGGAAAGCTAAATTATTTAACATCGTCTTATGGAGCTCGAATATTCTTCGCTGTGCGAAAATATGTTTTATATACACATCCGTATTCCAATTCATGATAGCATATACGTCGGAAAGATGGATTCATAAGATACCGTAAATACTGTTAGCAACTCAAATGAACTTTTGGAAGAGGAAGATAAGGAATTAGAAATGAAAGAACTTATGAAAGACCACCTAATATGAGCATAGATAATGAACGACATCTGAAAGGCGTAGTCTTCTTACAGACATTTTTTTCGCTTGTGGGAGCACAAACAGCATGGAGGGGATCACCCAACCTCACGTTGCTACGAGCCATCGTTTCCGTGATGTAGCGGCAGGCTACCCAAAGTTCCATAACCAGTCTCTTTGGGGTCAATTCGGAAGAATCCTGCCGACTTACTCGGGTTCTAGGACAGTAGCAAATCAGTCTGGACCCATGGTCTAGATTATGGCTGATGGGAATCAGAAAGTGCACGAGGACCAAACCTCATATGCGGCTATTGGACATCCTGGAAAAAGCACAACGAGATTCCCAATGGTTGGTACACGGAGTAGGGTCATCACTCCAACTCCCGGTCAATGTGAGTTGTATCCAGTAGGATGACGAGCCTCACATACCCTGAAGGGCTGATCGCCGAGGTAATCTCGGGTTGTGTGGCAACCCAAGGTAGGATGTCACCCATCCAAGTATTAACCACGCCCGACGTTGCTTAACTTTGATTACCTGCTGCATGCGCCTTATCCCGATCAGCCACCCTGACATATATATATATATATATATATATATATATATATATATATATATATATATATATATATATATATATATATATGTATGTATATGTATATCTATATCTATATGTATATGTTTTTATTATATAAACGCAATCTATATAATAAAAAGGTTGCGTACGTATGAAGGTAAGTGTCCGTCATCGTTGTTAATGACTTCATATCAGTGCATGTTCAATACACAGACTTTATAGGTAATGATAATTTTAGGTTAACGATTATTAACTTCATTTATTGTGTTATTTTGCATTTTAGAGGATTGATGACCATAACAGCCTTAAATAATAAGTGTTATTGCTGTCTTTATTGCCATTGCATTTGATTATGTTTGTGCAGATGTAGTTTGCTACAATCTTTTTCCTAAGTTTTTATTGATAGAAAAATGAATAAATAAATATTATGTTTTTTTATTTTTCTCAGTGATTAAAACCGTTCCTGGGGCGGGGTTTCCCACTCGTCAATGAAACAATATTCGGGCATTACAAAAATATTTCAAGATTTATTAAAGGTTCTGATATGTTATAATATTAAAGAAAATAAATTATTTAATTAAATATGCCATCTACATAAAACTTTAAGGACTCCAAACGTCTCACCGATCCACGCAATCCGATTTTCCGCATCCAAGAAATAAAAGTCCAATTTCAGAAATCAAAATTAGGCAGCAGACTGTATATTCTTTCATGAGAATGCAGATGAAAACGGATTTTCATGCATTAATTTATCTGCTTTTTGATATGTGGTCCTTCTGAATTCGTAAACAAGAAAAAAAAAAAAACGGGTCCTCCCATTGGTTGTCTAACAAATGATGCACAGATTATTATTATTTTTTATATTCATTATTTACAAACATTAGATTAGGTATTCGTTCACTTCTTCACAAGTAGTACGATAAATCAGACATTTAGCTGAAATAAAAGTCCCATTTTATAATTTAATAACTGCTTTATATTTTTATAATTTAGTAACTGAGGCGTTCCAGCAGTTACCCTGGAGATCCCTAATGTTCTTTGAGATTTTCAACAGCTTTATATCCAAAACTGCTTGATACCCATTACAATGGAAATATTACAATATCAAAATGATATGCTGAAGAGACAGTGCCTCATCCTATAAACCTATCACGCTCCTTCTGATATGTTCCAAATTCTTCGAAAACATAGTATAAGAGACTATATGGCATACTGATTGGCCAAAATATAATACCTATCCATCAATTCGGGTTTCGCCCATAACGTTCAACAGTTCAAAAAACTTTTAAGAGTGCACACAGGAGCTCATTGGTGTGTAAATGGTAAAACTTGCCTTGCCGACTTTCACCAATCATCTTTCGACCACCAGATAATTTCGCCAGTTTCACGGAAATACCAGCAATAATAGCTACGGCTATAAAGCTCATTAATATGAGGAGGCGACTAAAAAGGATCTGGATGGGCAGGGCCGAATTTAAAGTTTAGACGCTCCTAGACCCTAGAGGTTTTGCCGTCCCCTCTTCATACTATTGGAGGGGAAAGGATGGCCGATCCGGCATTTTTCCTCAAGAAAATAATCTTCATGATGACAATTTTAATTTTATCGCATAATAACATCATTTATGACTTTATAAGGCGCTTATATGTTAACTCATCATATTCATTTTCTTTGTTAATCAAACAAATATTTTTTTAGCGTGCGCTCCCTGATTTTGTGCACCGATGCACCTAGGCCCGGGACTAGACGGCTTGCTGGAAAATCCGGCCCAATGGAGAATTTCGTGAATTACGGCACTAAAATCAAGACCGTGGAAGAAGTGCTCTTTTAGGCACTCTATCCCGGCAGCTAATTGCTGAGATAAATTAGCTCATATGATAAATATAAAACATAAAAATGTATATTATATGTAAATATCAATAGAGTTTTCAATTTTACAAAATTAATACATAAAGATCACTGACTACAAGCATTTTTCTTCCCCCCCCCCTCTTATCTCAACAAAAAGTGTGTCCCGCTTAATAGCAGAAAATATCTGGCCACGTTACCCATGCCTAAATTGCCATAACTTTTCTATTGTCATCAATATGCATTCATAAAATAATTATGATTATTTTGGGTTGTTGAATCGAGAGTTAAAGTTAAAAAAAATAAAAGATTTTCTGTTATCTGATCGGTTAATAATAAATTCATTTTTTCACTGAATAATAGAATAACGAATAAATGGGTTTTTCATTGTTTATAACTTTATCTGAATAAAATTTGCCCTACACTAGTTAGGGCCAATGCGCCTAACCAAAGTCGAACGAAAAATCGAACAGTGTGAATGTAGCCTTTATATTGTAAATTTATAACTTCCAACTGAAAAATATTGATGCTTTTCTTCGCAATAACCAAATTTCTTACTTTTTATGGATACACTTTTAATTGCAGAATTGACTATTTATTGATATATATGGTTCATTTTCAGTTTTCAGATGTTGTTATGCGGAATTGATAACCATTGATTTAGAACTTTATGTTCAATTTATTATTTTCTTAAGCAAATTTACTATAATATATATTGTTTTGTTTGTTTTTATTAACTTTTGTAAATCAGTTTGTATATTTTTATGAGTGCTAATCTTTAATACTGATATTAGATCGCGTAATGGTACGCAGTGATCTATAGTCTGGGAACCCCTGCTAGAGGGAATCATACTACAATATAAATGATTTTTCCGTTCCTCAGTAGAATCGCCAAGTTTGCTGATTTCAAAAGGATCTCTATGTAAGAAGAAACAAACAAATAATTGTGCATGTTATGAATATGAAATAGCGTGGAGCGTTTATTGAATACGACTGTTGGATTATAGAGGTGTGAAGAAGAAGAGTGGGGTTACAGTAGCCTAGACTAGTCCGAAATTCTTTTTTGCTCCCGTTGACAGAGCAATATAGCCGATCGGACAAAGCCACCATCAATTAAGCAAACGGCACGGATACATTGAGCTGTCCATCTCGAGAGCGGCTGCGGTTCGAGTACCGCCCTTTGAGCTGCGTCCTTCGGCACCTTTTGAACCTTTTCATCTTTTGTCCTCCGCCCTGGCGTGTCATCTCTTCCGACGCAGTCTCCTATCGTCCACAAACCTCTTCACGACCTCTTAACAAAACAAACTTCTCGATTAGTTCTGCCCTCCTCTTCTCAGAATGAACCAACAAGTTGATTTGCGTTGTTGCACCTACTAGGTCTTGGAGGAGTTGAAATTTTCAACGGTTCGGTATCGTGTGTCTTTTCAGAATTTCAGGCATGTCAAACGCGTGTCACTTTCTCATTTCTGTCCTATTTATTGAACGATTTTTCACACAATTTATGGCATTAAGGAATTTGAAGTGGGTCGCTTATAAAAAAAACAAAAGAAAGCCCTATTTTAATAAGCGACCCAAATCGATTTATTTAGTAGTTTTGCATTTAGGAATTTATATTTGTATTATTCTATTTTATGTATCAACTATTTTAAGATGTGAGAAGTGGTAAAGTTTAAATTTGATGTGTTCTTTTATTTTTAATTTTTAATTTATGTAATAAAATTATATAATATTATGATTGTAAAGTTAGCTGGAAAAGAGATTCTATCAATGCAATAATAAAAAAAAAAAAAACTTCAGGTTTATTGATCTCAACGATCTATATTATTAAGCACTAAATAAAGTATTTCTTTTTGTTTAAATAGCTGTAATTAATAGTTATTTTGGTATAAAATAAGCTTCATAAAAAAATATCTTCATGCTAAAACATCAAATTTGAGGTAAGTAAAATTGGCTCATTGATTTTTTTTTTTTTTTAACTTTATTTATTAATTCATACCTCTCAAAATAAGAATTACAATCAGCGGATCGTCTGGCACAATAATCCAGTAGAAGAAATAAAATTAAATTAAAAATGACGTTTCAGACATTAGAAAAGAAAATAACAAGCGATAATTTCTCGGCGTTTATCTGCTTCAAGAGTAGAAGATCAGGATATGTTAAATTAGCTACCCAGATAATATTTCAAAGCTAATTTTATATGAATTCGATTACCTGAATTCAAATATGGTTCAAATTTCTGAGATTTAGTTTAATATATGTTTTAATATATATTTCACTATTTTCGGTGAAATCTAATGATAAAATAAATAAACAAAACCCAGAATTTTCACTAGTATTATATTTGTTTAAAGAAACAAAAATTTTAAAGAACTCCCTCTGGTTTTTATCTTATTACAAAGGTTAGATAAAGAAAAATAAGTCATCGATGAAGTTACAGAACACTCAGGAAGGTTCTTTTCTGTGATATTCTTGAGAATATTCTAGAACAGTCCTTTTTTTAACTACAACAGGAATCTGCCATCATGTGTTTGTCCACCATCCTCGGTAACGGTACTCTATAGTTTGCTGAATGTGGAAAAAACCAAGACCATCCTCATCGGCAATTATGTTCTAAATTTCCTTTCTTATCATCCCTTACTCTATCTCCATTGCCTATATAATCACTTCTATACCACTTTCAAAAACCTTGGAGTAATTTTTGATCAGCACCTGTCCTGTGACAGCCATATTTCCCAAATAATCCAAAAGTCCATAGCTATCCTAAAGTAGTTTATAAGTTTTCGTGATTATGTACCCCCTAAAATCCGTAAGCTCCTAGTCTCCTCCCTCATTTTTCCCCGCTTGATTATGGCTGCCTTGTGTATAGTGGACTTACTGGTAGGCATGAGATGAAACTGAATGAGACTAAATGAATTTCATCATTATATTCATCTTCGGAATCCACAGGCGCTCCCAAGTCTCCAATCGGCGTGTACAGCTAAAGTGACTTTATCCTGGTTTCCGATGGCATTTCTTCCAAGGCATCTATCTTTTCCTAATCTTAAGAACCAAAAAGTCTCCTTTTATTCTTAATTCTTAAATAGTTAATTTTTAACTTGTTCATAGTTTTTGTGGGAATAAATTTCAGACACTATTCCGGCTATTAACTGATTTTTTGCGGTTCTTAAGCTTTCGTGCACTTCTACGATGCAATGAATAATAGGGCTATGCTTTCACCACATGTACTACTCCCACAAGAAAATCATGTTTTGTCGGGGCAACTGCGGACTAAAAAAATAGAAAACTGTCAAGGGGAAATGTAAATCACAAGAACTGCTATTTTGAAGAACAGCTGCTGAAGGTTCCACTTACCACAAACATTTTTAAAGAAAATAAGGCCTGATGCTGGAAAAACACCGACAGATCTGAACAGCAGAAGTTGAAAGATCCAACATAATCAATAGATTAGAATTTATATCTTTACAACTCGTTATACTTCACATGGGTGAACTCTCGTGACTGATTTGTGATACATCAATGTTTAGACTTCATGCTCCCAAAAGGAGGTATCTTACAAGCTCAGGATTTGGATTTAAAGTGACGATAACCCATTTACTCCGAAAACGAACTTACTCAGCATTGCCTTACTAGTGTTGTAAATCTTTGTACTCTTACAAGTTCCTGAATTCGAAACATTTTTCACAGTTGACCTATCATCATTTCACACAATAGCTGTTAACGGCTTTGACAAATTTCAAACCAGATTGTAAAGATTTGGTCAAATTCATTCATTAAATATATAAATTATTTAATTCATTTTTATTATATTTGTTTTTCGTTATTAAAATTTTGAAACTACTTTCTTTCACATAATAATGTTTTGTTATTCCTTTACTTCTATATAATATGTTTACTAATTTAACCTTATTAGTATATTCAGTAAATTATATTTGAATTAGTTTATTTATTACTACAATAAATAATAATAATAAACAATGGGGTAACACATTATAATACATAAAAAACCCATATGCTGCTCTAATTTACCTAATGCTTAATAATTCCGAAATATTAATAATTTCTTTAACCCTAATAGTGCCAACCCAAAGCATCGTTTTGTTTAATATTTATCTCAAAATAAATACAAAACAAAACGAATTCTCTTGCAATGCGAATATTATATCACGCACACTATGCACTGCTCGTACATGTCATATATAATATAATTATAATATTATGTAATAATATAATATATCATCTGTTGGCTCTTTTCGCAAATGTTACGAACAGCGATTTATCGTAGTTGGGATTAAAAGGGTTAAAATATGTTTTTCGTTTACTATATTGGATTTAATGAGAATTTTAAAAGGTCGGTGAAATATACGTTAGGCCAGTATGTACGTACATGATATTTTCAGTAAATATTGTCATTTGTATACCATGAATATATTTTATATTCATTTTTACGGCTATATCAGTAAATATAATTAACGTATCTCACCAGACATCTCTATAAATCATTTTGCTTTATGTGTTTTGTTAACAACGTAACTAGGGATAGTGCCGATAATTGCAGCTCCTTTTTTTCCAATTGTCTATTTAAATTTAAAACTATAAAAAAAAAAAAACATCAATATTCAGCTAATTGTTTTTATTACTAGTTTCTCGGGTGATTTTCCCTAATATTTCTCTATATTTCCTCACTTAGGCAGATTTAATTTTTAATCTTGATGTTTACGAATTAAGAAGGACCACATATCAAAAAGCAGATAAATTAATGCATGAAAATCCGTTTTCATTTGCATTCTCATGAATGAATATACAGTCTGCTGCCTTGATTTCTGAAATTGGACGTTTATTTCTTGGATGCGGAAAATCATCGGTGAGACGTTTGGGGTTCTTAAAGTTTTATGTAGATAGCATATTTAATTCGATAATTTCTTTTCCATTGAAAAATTTATAAATGCATAATTAATAACTATTATAACATATTCTGTTATGTTATAACAATATTCGGGCATTACAAAAATAATTCAAGATTTATTAAAGGTCAGAACCTTTAATAAATCTTGAAATGTTTTTGTAATGCCCGAATATTGTTTCATTGACGAGTGGGAAACCCCGCCCCAGGAACAGTTTTAATCACTGGGAAAACATACAAAACATAATATTTATTTATTTCACTTCGTTTCAGTAAAAAACATGGGGAAAAGATTTCAGCAATCAATTTCTGCCGAAACTTAATTAAATACAACAACAATCCATTTGCTGCAGTGACTTGTATAACATGTCATAATATGTATTTTAAAATGTTAAAAGTTTATTAAACCTCGTAAAATACCAAATAATACAAAATAAATGAGTTTAATAAAAGTTAGCCTAAAATTAACCTAATAGTTTCTTTGGTGAAGTTGCTTCCACGGGCATGAAGTTGTTAAGACAACAATTGGGCATGTACGTAGATATGTAAGTTTTTTAATATATAGCTGATCCGATTGTAACATTAAATAAAGTTTATCCACATGTTTGAATTTCGTTCTTACTTTTTTATTTTATTTTAATTATTTATGCCTCTCTCTTTCGGCTTTCACTAAAAATAGATTTTTCTTAGAGAGCTAGAGCCCGAAAAAAAAAATGGCCATTATCTGAAGAAAACGTTGATAGCAATTTTATGAATCCTTATAGCGTTGACATAAACAAAAAGTCTGCCAGTCGGATAATGCCATCTGAACAAATGGCGACCAAAAAAATTTGAAATTTTAAGACTATTTTACATTCTATCAGAAAAGTTACTGCATATTAAATTAAAGAGAATTAAATTCTTCGTCTAATGAGTACCACAAATTAATAATTTGGTTAAGTGGTGTGGTCGAAATCCATGGCCAAAAAACGACGATTTAGTCAAAAACAGAGACAGGGTACTATATACCATATGAGTCTGCAGCTTGGAAATGAGAGTATGAGTTATTGATAAATAAATATAATATGAGTTATTGTTTCATTTATTCTGATAGCCGAGGTTTCGGTCCAACCATGTGGGCTCTCTAGAATGCGCAGTTAAATAGTCCTAAAATTTCAAGTTTTTTTGGTCGCCATTTTTTCAGGCAGACTTATTTTTATGTCAATATTATAAGGATTAAAAAAATTGCTATCAAAGCTTTCGTCAGGTAATGTCCATTATTTTGCACGGGATCTCGGTATATTAATACTAATAATTTATTTCTAGGATACAGTGGTGTTATACGTCACATCATTATTCTCGTGTCAGAAGCCGAATCCGGTCTGGGCCAGTTGAAATTTATTCTGTAGCTTACTCACGGAATAAATCTCGACTTTCTCACTTTGGCCATAATTGATTGGTTAACTGTAGTATTACCCACCAACACACATAAGTCTAGTTGCAGTACATAAGAGCCCTAAACCACAAATAAACCTACGAATCTATTTCATGTATTCTCAAAAATTTGATTGTCTATGGATTGTCCCCATACATGCTACAAACCAACAACCCTAAATAAAAACCTCAAACCCGACAAATAACCGTCAGTAAAGAAGTTACGACGGGCATAGATGTAAGGGTGACTCCACCCTTCGTACGACCATGTGGTTCACCACAAACCTCAGCGTACCCTCACCATAAAAAAAATTCCATAATAAATGTATGGCATACCACAATAATACTCCCCTCACTCTGAGTAATTGAACCCCCCATATCCACCATTAGTCACTCCCCGAACCAACCCATGACCGTTTATATAGCTCTATGGTCTAAGTGGATCGGGGGTAGGCAACCCTCAAGGGTTATCTCACAATGGCTGATCATTGAATAATTTCATCAACGGATTCCGTTCCCACTATTGCCTTCTGACCGATTGCGAGATCAGTCTAATGCATTAACATCTGTGACTGTTGATTTCTAAGTGAATCAATACATTACAATAAACACCAGGCGTTTTATATACCTTACAAGCGATTTGTCAGCCGGTGAATTCATGAATCATAATTTTTTATTCAATTAATTTATGTACCAATATGAGTATAAGTGATATGCTGAAAGCGAGTAGATAAAAAAAAATACTCAAATGTATTGTAAATGTGCCCAATCAGGGTAAAAATATTATTTATTAGTGCACAAACACAATAACAAATAGATGAAGAGACAAATATTTGAGAAAACTTTATCTGCTTATCACTAAATTGCAGTTTCAGCAATATAATTTCAAGTTAAATTTTTTGTGATATTATTTTTGACGATTATTGCTATTTTATTTTATATAAATTTATTGTGTATAATTAAATTTATTTATTTGCATTATTTGATATGTATTTATTTTTTCAATATGTTTTTATTAAATACATTTATTTTACTTTTCTTGTATCGATAAATATGGTATGAATGGTTTCATATAGCATTAGTGGCTATTGCCATCAAATGTGGCACATTGTATTTCTTTACAATAAAAAAAAGTTTTATAAAAAAGTATTGGCAATGATATAAAAGAATAACACTAATAAAAAACAATTAAACAATTATTATCGTTTTCCACTGACTACAGATGAACAGAACCATTAATTTCAATAGAAAAAAAAATGTTTAACTTGATATACTCACAGCATTTTTTACATTCATAATTTATATGCTATTATTATGGGATGTAAATTTGATTAAAATGTTATAATCCGTATGATATTCCGTAGAAAAATTATGTTAAAATTTAAAGGCGGAAAAAATAATATACTTAATCCATTAATTTTGTAAATAACAGTTTAATAATAGCAAATTGCTGTATAACAATCAGCCCTAATCGAGAACTGCTAATTTAGCAGTTAAAGTCAATTGTTACTATAATCAACAATAAATATATAAAAACACAAATAAAGGCGTTGTAAATAAAAGGTTTTATGCCTAAAATAATTAAAGAAATAAAAACTGTTTTAGTTGTAACTTAAAAAAGTTTAACGTTTTCATTTTAATCCGTCATTAGAAGTGCACCACAAAATCATCTTTAAAATGAATAAATACTATGTAAAATTAGGCTGAAAAGCTTCATCTTCATATAATAATTCATCCTACCAAAATATTATATTTATAGGCTTATAGGTCAGGAATATTATACTTTAAGTCGATTTTTTTCTCGTGATTATATAAAAGAAAAGAAAAAAAACGATAAAATGTTTTGCAAAGAAACTTCATTTAGAATGACGAATCTAGAGACGAAGGGCAAAAAATCTATTTTTAATCTGACATACAATCCACATTTAATAATAAAAAAAAAAGTATTTACACTTCTCCCATATACAAAAAAATAGTGTTAGGAAAGATCGAAGAACGCAAAATGGTTTAATTCTCCAAAAGAGCAGGTGATTAACATTAACAAGCACAATATAAAAATTAATATGAATTAAAATAAAGAGGAGATTAAAAAAATTGTATTATGAAGTAACAATTATTTATAATAATTAGTGTACATACCACAATACAGGGCCACAGAAGAAAGAACTAATCAATCTCACGAAACAGTTTAGATAAATAGATTTTTTGTTAAAATGTATTTTATACTAACGTATAACTAAAATGCCTCGTTCAACCTGTGGTAATTTATACCACCAGATAAGGGCTATGCCTAATCATCTGTTATCAAATGCCTCACAAGGTAAATGATTCAGGGAATGACTGAATGTGCAATCGAAATGGGTTATTCATGTTGGCAAATATGGCAGAGAAACAAAGAAATAAAATATATTTTAAAAAAATCATTTTTATTTATAAAAAATACATTGATATGGATAAGACTATGTATTGCTATTGATTCCTTCTTATGGGATCCAACAAGAAAGAATTTAAAAATAATATTTCGTACAAACCGTACATCATATACTTGCTCATTTAATAAAACATAAGACAGCAAGATTTTTAGGATTATTTAAAAAAACATGTACTACGTATAACTAACAACATGAAGAATAGTCAAGAGGTGAAAGACAACATAAGATAACACAATTAATTCCATGGTTCTTTTCAGCTGACAATGTTAAGGTTAATTGAGACATAAACTGGTGAAAATAAGATCATTTAGGCCTCATAAATAGTAAAAAAATATATATTAAAATTTGTAATCAATTTAAGAGATAGATATGGGTAGTTTCTCCAGAAAATAGGCATTTTGTTTCCAATGACGCTGGTGTGACTCACATCAACATTTTTTGGCCGGATCAGTTTTTATAACTTATTATATGTCATAAGCCACTACTTCATTAATTTTTAAATCTCGAAAACGCTAAATATCAATAATTTAATTGATCATAAACCACCCAATCCTCATTCCTTTCGAATGTCCGAGATCACGCTTTTTTTACTTTCAACACATTTTTTTACTTTCATTTCGCTTTATGATATTTGTACCTACCTGTTTTCAAACCCCAGGGTAAGAAAAGGAAAATCCTCTAATGCAAACCGCTTTTTATCTACGACTCATTTTATCCCGATGCCATTCCGATTCTCATTCCGTTGCCAAAATTAGAATTTTTCGTCAGAATCTAACCATTGTAAGTTCATTATTGTTCCTAGCCTGGCCAAAACTAGCAATTTTCGTCTAAAGTGTCCCCGCTATCATTGCTGTTTTGAATAATAATCAGTAATCTTATGGAGAGTAACTTGTGGTGTGTTCGTTCATTCTCCTCATTCCTTTGTGAACAAACCACCTCATCTTGCAAGTACGTTTTAAATATGTTATTATTTTATATTTTTCTAGTAATTTACAGCCAAGATATTTTTTCCCAAGAAAAAGTTAACTGGATTATCATCTGTTGAAGCCGAAATTCTCATTATTGTTACCATAATAATGAGATACGAATAAATGGTATTTTCTACTTTGGTTATTTAAATTCAGATAATTAAAATTGGGAAATCCATTTTAAATGGGTAGGTTTAAACCCCTTAGAGCCATAACAGCCAACCCCGCTGATACCTACGCAATAGGGGTGCTTCCTTATTTTAAAAGTATTTTATTTAAAAAATGACTGGCCTCCTGAACTGTCCAGTGGGCTTCCTTCAGGACGAATATTCTACCAAACATTTCGCTAGGATTATTTAAAACTTCGATTATAAAGTTATATACATATAAAATAACTAAAATTTCGAAACTGAATGAAATATAATTATCTTTCAACTAACAGGGCCGTCCATAGAAATTTCGGGCTCCTCGACAGAATTTAACTCGGGCCTACAAGCACCAATACCACAGCCGAGTATTGACTTTGGTTATTTCAAAAGTTGTAAATATCGATATTATCAATAAATTATTACTTATAATAATCAATAATAGTGATTAGCCCTTAAAAACCTCTGATAGACCCTCTTTCCGGTAACCATGTCCCGCTTATAGTCGGACCCCCCTGAATGCAGAGCCCCCAAAATTTGTCGAACATTCAGGCCTTGTGGGCGGCCCAGTCTGCTAGGACAATTTCCTTAAAAAGTACACATAATATTCACCTCACTTATCCATGCTCACTGGAGTAATTCGGTAGTAATAAGTAGCAATTTTATCACGCTATCATTTTTTATATTACAGGATTTATTATTTGCAGGAGTGAATGGGTCAATGGTGAAGCAAGAAGAATTGAGGTCCGATTATACGGAAGGAAATCTTGCATGAGACCCCTTCGTCAAGTTGGAGGCCGATTACATAGAACAACAATTTTTGCATTTCTCAAACTCAATAAATTTATTTCATTTCAAATAAATGCAATATAATCAACCGTCAATGTAAAATATATAAAAAACTACAATTTACTAGTTATAAATATTAAAAGTTTTTTAATATAAAATATAATTTTTACACCAAACTGATCACTTTTCATGTAAGCACAATATAATAAAGAATCAAAATAAAGTATATAAGCAAACCACAAAGAACAATTTAAAAAACATCGTAGTTTTTGCAATACATGGTACATATATTAAGGTACTTTGTATACATATTAAATATATTATTTTTCGTATTGAATAATCAATGGTTTCCCGTAGAACTTTATGAAGGAATGAGATGATCCGGGAGGCGGTCAAAAATTGTAACACAAATACCTAGTAAAAACTATTTATTAGGAACCGACGTTCCTAATAAATGACAACCTCTCCCCACTGCCTTCTCTATATGCTATTAATGGCATTCTAGTTACTACTCCTACGCCGCCTCCTTAATTACTTTGCTTTTTGCTAAGTCACTCCTCTCCTCTTTGAGCTTCAAGGTACTAAATTTTGCCTGTTTATTTATTTGTATCCTCTTTTTTACTTATTTAACAGAGTTATTAATTTTTATTTATTGTTATTTCTCTTTTAGTTTATCTATTTTTATTATTATATTGCCAGTTTTATTAATAATCAGCTTATTATATTAATATTCACTAATATATTTTTAGTGGTTTTTATTACTCTGTCAGTTTCATTTTACAAATTCATCACAGTTTTCATTTTTCTCACTAAGTCTTTTTAATTATTAATTCATTCACTTTATTAATGACGATGTAGGAAGGATATTTTAAGGGAAATGAATTGTAAAGGAAATATTCAAGAAAGTGTTGTCAAAGGATTGAGAAAATATCCATTTTAACTCGGAACAGTTATGAGATGACCAGAACAGGGAATCCACAGATCAGATCCACGAATCTCAGATCAGTTCATATACCTCTTCAATAGAGCATTCCGCGAGTCCGAGAGACATTCATATACCAAACTGCATTATCGAAAAGATGGAATATGAATGATGAAACCAATGGGTGGTGTTTTTGTTGAGAAAGGAGATACCAAGATCGAAATAAAAGTCGAAGGATGGAGATGGTGTATATGGCAATAAAGAACACGTAATCTAGCCAGGAGAGGATTTGGTCTAGATTGATACCGGCGTTCCCTATTGCTATTTTCAAAAACAAATAAAAGAAAGAATGTTTTCATAAAAGGTAGTTAGTTATGCACATTAGCATTGTCTTCTGTGATTTTGACAAATACAATAAACAAGCTAAATGAAATCGAAGTTTCCATCGATATACCATCCAGTGGGTATTTACAATTATAATTTAATCCTGACTCCTGGAGAAGAGGGTGCGATACCCCTCTAGGATACAAAGGGACAGTTGGAGTGTCCCCTATTATGGGTGTGAAGTGAGACAGGCAGTGAAACCCAACCCTCAATGGGTGTTGATGTGGGGTGGGGGTACCGCAGGCACCAACACACAAAGTCACCTTCACTAATCCGTTTCATGGGCTATCTATTTAGCTCGACATCTTCTTCCTATCTCCTTATGTCGTCGATTTGTTCCAAGGTGTCTTCTACTTCATCTCTTATTAAGGGGAGGGGAACATCTGGGCTAATAGATATACTATGCACTTCGTCTGTCAGGTTATAATTCTATAAAAATTATACTCTAATTGGTACTTACTGCATCCGCATGAGGTTATTCCCTGGGTGAAGTCACATAATTATTCCATAAATAGTATGGTAAGGAAACTAAAGCAGACAAATAAGTATTGATCATGGAGGAAATATATACATTGTGATTTCGTTATTATTATCGATATTGGCTTTAAGCAATATGCTTAGATTGTGGTCTTATTGCACGGTATTCGGGGATTTCCTAAACTCACAAGAAAAAAATCAGAAAAGTAAAAAAAAATGTTATTCTTAAATCTTACTCACTTACAAAAATACATCTAAGGTTTTTTAAAGAAATTCCAAATCTTTAAAAAATATATATATAGTCTAAGGCAGAGGGATTTTTTCTTATTTACTTTTCTGGAATTCAACCGCTACTATCGGAGTTTGTACTGATGTTGGAAGATGACGAATAAAAATTATACGATAATCTATGAAATAGTTGACCTTTGTAATCTAGGAGATGGTCAGAGTGGTGGTAAAAAATAACAAATTGTGTAAAACTACTTAATTCATGTCGACGTTCCAGTCTACTCACTAGGCCTTCTTAGTGGTTAAAAACACAAGGTGCGTGAAGGATTAAAATCTTGTAAGCATGTATACAAAAAAAGCAAACAATAAAAGAACGAATAAAAGCATACAAAAGGTCAAGTAAAATAAAAATAAAAAGTAGAACTAATATAAAATAAATTATGGGCTTACATCTGACACATGTTAGTATTGAAAATTCTTTCATGGGTTGTATAAACCTTTGATTTCTCTTATATTTATTTTTGTTTGCCTTTTATATACTTTTGTTGTTTCAATAATACTTCTTTCTCATTTCATATCACATGAATTGTTCATTCCTCTTTTATTGTTTTGTTTCTTTGTATATGTTTGTCGGATTCATATCGTAGCTTGTCATACTAGTTCTGAATATGGACTACAAAGTGGTCCGAAACGTGGTTATGAATTAAATTGATTCAATTAAATATTCTAGGCAGTGTTTACTTCACGACGTTTATTTTTATTATTTCACAATGTTTCGGCCAGATCTTAAGCCATTCTCAGGCACATTTAATTTTGTGGAGCTATGCGTGTGCCATTTTTATTTCGTCATGAATTAAATTAATTTTGTTTTTGTATTTTTATTACTTAATTGATTTAAAAATGGAGGAATTATTAATCGAAGATTTTACAATTTTAAACTAATACAAAAATATTTTGTTAAATATTTAAATAGTTGATCATAAAATAGGAAATTGCTAGAAAGAATGAATCTGACCCTCTGTTCCTTATTTTAAAATAAACTAGCAATGAGCATAGCTGTCACCTCGAATTTTTCTTTCCAATCCGAATTCCATTTTCCACATCAAACCTATGAAGAAGAAACACAATACAGCGCCTATACCTTAAACAGCTACTGTACAATCACACGATAGTTGAGTCCTTTAATGACAATTTCACGGTTTAAATATATGATAACAGACTGTTCCCGACTTTTATTTGGTGTAAGAAAACAAGTTTATACGAAAAGAAAATATTTACATTATTACGAAAATCACACATTAATTTTCTAGTTACTAGCGAGAATAACACAAGTTTATTCAAAACCATGCATTAACAGTATCATTTATTACACCAATTGAAGATACTACCAGAATTAGAATTTTTTTCGGAGAGAACAAGTTTAATTTTGCCTCCCTTGTCTAATCTTCCCCTCCAATCAAAGTCAATTTAATAGCAGTATTTTAGGTGATATATTTCGGAATAAATATCTCTATTTCGAAATATTATATCACATAACAATAACTCATTTTATAAACATAATTAAGGTAAAAGCAATCAAAAAGGAGGAACAAATATTTATTACTTAACCTAAAAATAAAATTCGTCTGCGCGGAATGAAGGAGGAGGTTCATCCGTAACGCAAAATGAGAAAATCAAGTTTTGAAGTTCAGAGCTCCGCCTTTCTACAGACTATGGATATTCTTCAAACACGCCGAATAAACCGGTCATCCACATTTCCGGATGCTTCTTTTTATCATGTTTATATTATTCTACAATCCGGTGTTAAGTAAAAATGTGACCCTCCCCTATTCTTCCGTTGACTCTTCAATTATTAAACTGGGTAGAGTATGAATTTATAAAAAAGGCTATACGATGAGAATTCGATGATGGTTTTCCCAGCGTAGACAGAAACTTGAATAAAAAATGGGCATTTAACAATCCATAAAATTAAATAAATCGACATTTACATTTACACCGTTCATAGCTAAAAATATATATATTTTTTTTTAATTTATAAAAAGTTTGAAATGGTAGTGACATTTTATCAAATGTGCAGCAAATTAAATTAATTATAAGTTGATTTGGCAGGTAGTTGAGGAAACACGGATCAAAGTTTTGATTAAACGAAAAAAGAGACATAGCTTTCACCGAAGGATTCTCAAGGAAGAAAAAAATATTTTTCTTTTAAAGTAATTATTGAAAATATGACAAATGATTACATTATAAATAGTATTTCACTAATCGAATTTCTGCACAGTTGTAAGAAATAAAATAATAAACATGGGATAAATAATATAAGGACAGAGAGGGGTCGGATACAGAATAGTCCCGAATGCGCCCCCGAAGGTTACCCCAGCCCCCAGCCTCCAGCCGGCCCACAAACCGACAGTTTGCTGGGGGCGGCGCCGACCATTGTATTTGTCTAATGTCTCGTGATTGGTCCGTCAGTTCTCCAATGGCTGGCCTCCTTCGGCAGATGGTCCCGGGCTCGTGACTCCTCACCACCTGGACACCACAAATACCGAGGATACAGAGAAGGAAAAAAATATGTCCATAAATTATTGCGGTTTCGTATTAAATACCCATTCCATTATGAAATTCTACTCGCCGCTGAATAACAGGGAGTCCTCCAGCCAAGAGGATGGTCAGTCGCGATTGTCCGTCTTAAGAGGAACAAAAAATCATCTCTATACTAAACGATTTTCCTATTATGAGACTTCCCAAAGAGCTATTGAGTTTGTTCAAGGACCGTAGGAGTAGAATACGACATTATTTGAAGTAAAAATAAAATAACCATAAATTTGTGAATTCTTTCGTAAAAATGAATAAAAAGGATATATAGTTACTAATCACTCTTAAAATGTTCGTGACAAATTACAATTCTTAATCAAAAAGAAGATAGCCTAGCCTGGATGAGGGTCATGAATAAACTAAAATAGTATTTAACTAAAATAGTAGCAACTATTTTATTCTTGACTGGGGTTCGGACCATCTCCTTGATTTACCATACGGACAACCATCAATACCCAAATATAATTACTTAATAGCCAAAAGTAATTCTTTATGTTCTCTCTATTTAAGAAGCTATTTTTGATAGATTATTATTCGAAACGTTTGACATGGAAAAGTTTTGTTCCTATATAAGGAAATTATCATTGAATTTGAAAAAGAATAGTTTAAATGACTACAAACTTAAAACACAATAATATAAAGCAATGGCATTATATATGATCTGACAAATTATCGCAATATCCTTTTATTTATTTAATGCTTGAAATATTATTTATTTCTGATAAAAAAAACTGCATATTAATACAGTATAATAAAAAATACAAACTCATTGAGATGAATCCGTTACCTCCCCGACTATACGGCCTCCCAAATATATGCAAACCGGAAATTCCTATAAGACCAGTCGTTACTTACATCCATAGCCCGATCTATAAACTTTCCCATTTCTTGTACAATTTATTCAAAAATCTCTTTTCCCCACAACACGCGATAAAGAACTCCATAGCGTTAGTCAACAAAATTATAAACATAGTAATTCCAGCTAACGCGAAATTAATATCATTCGACGTCAAATATCCCACTATCAGAAACAACAGAAATTTTAGAACAGTTAATCTTCCGATTATCTAGAGAAAAACTAGATTTTTAGAATTTGATGTCTTTGTATAAAACACGAAATTCACAAACGAATTTCACCCCTCGATTAAATTCACAGTAGAACTGAAAAAAACTAAACCGTAAACTTTTTAGATTTAGAAATCTCAATAAAAAACAAACATCATGGATTTGGAATTTACTGGAAACCCATCCACACGGATGTCGTTATAAACAATGAAGCTAGAAGACCGATAGCACATAAACTCGCAGCCTTTAATAGCATGATTTACCGTCTTTTGAACGATTTATTATTTATTTGTTTTATTCATTGTTTTATATTTTATTTGCAATATTGAACCGCATCTAGCAAATTTGATGTCGTTGTTCTTTTATGTCCTTGATCTGCCTGATTCTTGATTTTGACTATGAATTTTTATTTGTAACTTGTATGTGGATTGTGGATGATCCAGGAGGTCTCTTTGCCATTGCTTTTTTAATCTCCGTCCTGGTAGACCGGGTAACAGGTTGGAGGAAAGAGATAGAAGTAATGGATTGGTGCGATTTGCAGTAGAAGAGTAAATTGTGGTGTATTTGTTTGTCATGAATGCAAGATTTTATTGTAGGAATGCCCATGCCGTCGTGTATAGTGTGATTAAAATAAACCAGGGGGCATTTACATTTTCCTAAAGACTTTTGGATTGTATTGTTCGTATCTTGTGTGTATATGTGTTTCGTATGTGTTTCGCTGAACTCCAAAGTTCGGAGCAGAGGAGAGGGCTTAAAATGCTACCTTGTGGAACGCCCACATGTTGAGAAAATAAGTAGATATAATATAATCTCATTAATCTAACTTTGTATCCGAAAGTACGAAGTACGAATAAAATTGCCATAATTTTCATATTTAGTGTTATATTGATATCCTAAACATAAGTTTTTGCATTCCTCCGGGAAAGTTTTTTGGATTCCTTTAATGACAAATTACAAAATCTTATTTGGTCGATCCAGAAACATAAGTTTCGGAATAAATTAAATATAATATATAATTTACCTTTAGTTTTAGTATGTTTTACTTAATACTCAATACATTTAATTGAAATATATAAGGAAATATATAAGGTTTAGTGATTCATTAATTCATAAATAACAAATAAATAATTTCTTTACAGATAAAATTTGTTAAGCATTAAAAAAAATTGCGAAAAATGAATTAATCACAAACATTATATGAGGATACACTGTTTATTCGCTATAAGTGGTTAGCAAATGGCTCAAAGAAACCTTACGTATTACCTAGTTTTTTTAAATGAAATCAGTATTAAATTAGATATTATAATACTACCTTAGTACAAGTATTTTACTAGCACCTCAAACGAAAGTTGTAAAATAAGCATAGAATACTATTCGTTCATTAAATTTAAAGCAAACAATTAATTATTTAATCAAATAGTTAATGATTAATAATTAATTGGGGTAACCCAATAATTAAACAAGATTAACGAATAGAAAAATACAAAGTTGTTGTTTGTTATTGAATAAAATTATATGTATTTTAATAATTCCAAGTGTGGCCCATGATGTAGTCCTGAAACTGTTCAACCCCACCAAGTTTTGTCTTTCGCTATTGCCGCATAAATTTATAACCTTAGCTACTGATAAATCCCAGTAAAAATAAATTAAATAAAACAATTAACTATGAATAAAGTGCTGGTCCGTGTTACCTAGATACTTCTTTAACATAATGTGAATTCCTAAGATATGGTTTTTTATTTAAAACTAATCAGTGGCCAAACTAAATCCTTTTATGGCAAATTATTTAGTTATGAGTTGACTATGTTGGTAAAACATGATAATTTCGAAGAACATTTTTAGCTGTTATTTTCAAAAAAATTACAACTTTAAAAATAACAGACGATGCTCTACTGCGTACTGATTAATTGGGTTTCATCGTCAAATCAGAAAAATGATATGTGGTAAGAGATCAGAGAAAAATGTTATCTTTAAACAACGCATCGCACTTTGACCGCCAATATCTCTATTGGGAAACATAATTTCAATGGTTTAGAAAAATGAGGTGGAAAGGTTGAATAGAAATTTAAAATGGCGAGAATAACAGAATCATGATATTTATAAATTAATATTTTAGAGCTAGAGGACTAAAATGACTAGATAGAGGTTTCGGATTGTTGACCTACTATCATACATTATAAATCATAGAGGAGGGAGTCAAAAGATTATATGGTAAATATGACAGTGAATTTTCTTATGACGTGAATAAATAATGCTACCCAATTCTTTATTTCTTACATAAAGATTCATGATTTGCGGTGAGATTTGGAGGAGGATTAATTATAATTAACGATTTGTTGGGATTAGAATACTTTGCATTGATCAATCAATAATTAGTTGTTGTTTTTTTTCAATTTAATCTAAAATAATGGATGAAAACGAATTGAAGTAACGGAAGTTCTAAGAATTAGTTTTGAGAATTCTGGATAAATCATAAGAGATTTTCTATCGATATCTTAACATGGTATCGATATTTTACAACGATATATTGATATTTTACAACAATATTCTTTTACTAGCTGACCCTAGTAAGTAGTAGTAGGTTTATATCAGATTTCAATATATTAGGTGTTCAGCAGTAGTTTAATTATTTTAATTTCGATGTTACTTTTTAAGGAAGAATTAAATTATAATACTTTTATTGTAACTAATTTTTGTGAAGTAATTTCTTCCTTTATTTTTATCTTTTTATTAGAATTTTCTGTACATCATTATTGCCAACGTTTCGGGTATTTTCCCATCTTCAGGACAGACGTCTTATATAATCCATGTTTTCTAGCACTGTTTACAATATCATTATACACTCTTTTTGCCATAATCAAATCCATAATTGCTATTATTTCGTCTTGATTTTTAGCCGCTTTTCCTTTCATTATATCTTATAAGAATAGTGTAGCATTTCATTTTTATTCGTATTGTCACACTGCCACATTACATCAAAAAAATACCTAAAATTAAAGGTTAATTATTTACATTCAGTAATATTTGTACACATCAAGATTTAATACATCTATTTAGTACCCTAGTAGTAGACAAATAAAATCTATTCTCTACCACGGAGCAAACCTTCGCTCCACCGCACGAAACGCCGGCTGGCATATCAAGGAAGAAGGTGGCAGTCCCATGAACACATACTGATAATATCTACAATAATTTAAGGTACACGTCACACTCTAAGTAATCTCTTTCAAACGGTACCTTCCTTCTGTGAATTGGTTGTGTTCGTCAGAAAAAGAGGATCCTTCCTACAGAAATAATAAATAAAATTTTAATAAGTTACCTATTTCCTTTATTCTTTTCAGATTTTTAATTTACATCTGTGTGGGATAGTTTATAGGTTATAGTTTAAATATTTTATGATCCTATGGGATGATGTCTGAACTTCCTTACTAGTTATATCCCATAACCTAAATTTTTGTTCAAGTTGTTTCTTGTTTGTTTACAATTAAACGTGAAAACAGAAACTAAACTATCGCTGCCAAAAAGCGGAGTAAACACTGAATGTCGATGGACGATAAAAGTGCTGAGTGTAAATATCGTTATAAAATCTTTTAGAATTCGGGAACAGGACAGACCTACGCCGTATCTTAATGCTCTCCATACCCAAGTGTTTTCGTCTACATCAGAATCAGGAAGGGACGTACGCAGATTTTTTTTTTTTGAAGGGGATTTAAGACGAGTAAAAAGAAGGCATGTAATCACTTAAGCATCTATATTCGCCAAATTGGATGTAAGTTTTAAGAATGATCATGAAAATTGAATCAAAAATAACTATTAAAAATTTAAAAAAACATTACTCGTATTTTCCCCGAAAATAAGACTTTTGCACTGTATAGGTCATTGGAGGGGCGGAGAGGGGGTACATTTTAAATACGTTTCATAATCCTTACAGCACGGTTTTAGAGGTTTCGGGGATATTTGATATATGTAAATATATGTTTCTTTTCTCCCCCTCCACCCGCTGCATTTGAGCGCTTCCAGCGTCCCTTTTTGGATCAGATGAGCTGAAATTCGGTGTGTATCATGATTTTCTAGTCTGAACAATAGCATAGAAGTGGGGGTAACTTTTGGCATGGTTACATGCTTTTTCGCAGTTTATATAAAATATAGTCAAATCCTTAAAAAAAAAAAAAAAATTTTATAACGATCAAAAATTGTATTTGTCCAAGTATTCCTTTCAATTTTTTTTTTATAACGATTCATGGCTAATCAAAACATTTTTTTATGAATAATAATTATATTATTTCATAACTGTTTTACATTATGCTAATTTAATGCTCTGTTTCTTTACTTTTTCACTTTTTCATCCTTTTGCTTAGCCCCGATATATGATAATGAATATATCGGGACTAAATTTGTTGGCGATTAAAGGTGGATATCGATTTTAGGTTTCGCGATATCGAATATAGATATTTTACTTTCGATGTCCCAATCCTACCGACGATATAATGTGTCCATTCCAGCTTGGAGAGGAACCTGCATCGCAGACTCTTCATCGCAGCTAAGGAGTTGAGTATGCCTGACTCCAAAATTTTGGCATTTTATATGATGACAAAATTTCCCTATTTAAATTTAGAACTTCTGGCTCCATCAAAACTGCTAAACGAGCAGCTATTGGGCAAGAATACTGCGTTGCACAAAGTTTAAAACGGAATGACTGCGCTTCTATCTCTTGAAGATTGGTTGAAGCCCCATTAATAGCACCTCTATCATTAATTAGGCTGTGACGACCAAGCTAACAAATACTATAACAAATACAGCCTAAATAATTCAATAGAGGTTTCAATGGAATATTTAGTAAATAAATATGTATGGTTTAAGGAATCTTAAGGTAGAACACACCATTATTCTAATCTTTTTGGAAAATATCTGTAGACTATTGCGGAATCTACATTCAATTCTTCTAAGCAATTCAGCCTAAGAGTCGTGTGAAAAGTAAAAATTACACAATCATATGTTGAGAAAAAGATCATTAATGATGCCTTTCGAATCGGTTTGAAACTTGGCATGAGTGAAATATTTAATATAAAAATTATCAAATATATCTTATTGGTGAGTTAATAATATATTTTGTAATAGATAGACTACACATTGTATCGTAACAACATCTTGAGAAAAATAAGCATTATGAAAACATTAAAAACAGGAACATATTAATTAATTTATTTACAATAAAAAAAATTAAAGATATATATAATATATACCTACCTAGATATAAATATTCATCAAATGATTGCATTTGCATTTTTCATTATTATTTATTTTATATTTATATACCAAGATTAAAGCTCTAGGATAATATTGCCTAATCTTAAAGGAACATAATGAAACTACTTACACTCCTTAAACATCTAACAATGGCTCTTAAAATCCCTTCTTTCTATTTGCAAATTAGTTGATCATTTTTGTTAATAATTTTTTATAAAGAAAATAAACAGATAATTATAAATATAATAAAAGGCATAAACTCGAATACAGTTTGGAAGAGTCGAAAAGGTCCGGAAGATATTAACGAAGATTAATGTCAACAATAAATTCAATAATCTAGAAGATGCTGTTCACCAGGTAATCTAAGTGCAAGTTAAAGATTTAATACAAAAATAAAGAAATAATATAAATAAATAAAATAATAAATAAATAAATTCTTTGTAAATTTATTATGAAGCATTTTTAAAAATAATAATAATAAAATAAAAAAGGTCACTTGAATACCATGAGGTCCCAAAAGTACCTCTACCAGGTTTCTGAAGAGGTAGGAATTCGTATATATTCTAAAAGACCCTATAAATACTTTCGGTTCAGTTTCTAAATATTTCAGTTAGTTTCACGCTGAAATTCATAGAACGTGACAGATGTTAAAGAATTTCTTCGAATGTTATTTCAAAAATTAAAAATATCCTAAAAAGACCCCAGGTTACTTGCAGGTTTAAAGTGGACAGATGTTGTATGAACTAAGTTAGATTACACAAACATATAAAAACTTTTATTATTATATTAGTAAGAAATAGTTGGATAGTAAGAAATACTTCCTCCGACTATATGTAGGAAGGAGGCTTAGCAAAATGTACCAACATAATATTAATAAATTATTTTAATTTTTATAATTTATAATTTTATAATTATTCTATAATAATTATTTTTAAAACTTATACTATTAAACATATAGTTTAAAACATATGTATCATTTACCAGTCATATATTTAATTGTAATATGTAATATGGGAAAATTGAATAGGTATTATTATATTCTATATATGATTCTATATAAGAGGATTATCAGTAGTACCCGATGCACTCAGATTAATGCGGTTAAGGATTTATTGTGCAACAACAATCTATTTTTGGCGATATCTGTTGCAATATGGCCATTAATCACACTGACTACATGCTTGTTGTTGCTATCGTGATCATTTAAATGTAAACGATTAAATAAGAGAAAAACATTTAATTTCCATTCAAAGGTCAATGCTCTTAAACTGTTCCTCAGGACCAAGAATGTGCTTCCTCAAATACTTGTTTAATTAATTGATCATCGTTTTCAATTGTTTATTTTTTAATTTGGCTGCTTTTTTTTATGCAATTTATATAAACGAAAACTACTTTATGATTTCTGGTAATTTGTGAATCATCGCAATGCTTTTAATATGGTGATATTAATATAATCAATATACTTATAAAATATGACTTTTAGTTTATTTATTCAATAACGAACCTTAGTGATCGATGAAGAAAAAATAATTTCAACCATCCTTCTCTTAATTGGAGGTTTTATGTTTAGGTTTGGTCGAAACTAAAAATCGAAAAAAAGTTCGCTCGCTTTTTTTTTTTTATATCCCATGGCTTTTTTTCGAGACTACAGAATCGATTTTTTTTACAATTTGGTAGTAAATTTACAGGTCACCCAAGGTTGATCTTCGGAACTCGACATTAGCACCAACCGTTTTGTCACACATTTCGGCCATTTATGAAGCTAGAGGAAAAATATAAAGTGTTTTGGAATTGTAATGCCAAACGCTAAAAAAAAAAGTAAGAGATTAAAAAATTTTTTTAATGCGAGTTTTTCATGAATTTGATATCCCTGTTTGCTTAAATGTTTATACCCTAATTCAGTCAGCAGTTTTGGAAAATAAGTAACAATGTTCTGTGAGAATATAGCATTGTAAATCAATATATATTCTCGTATTTAAAAAAACAAACAAAAAAAACAAATACGTTCATGAATGATACTTCATGTAATGTCGATTTAAAGTTTTTTTTCACGTGGAATTTGAACCTAATTTGGGCTGAGTGTTCCATAAAATAATTAGACACGACTCGAGCAAAAAAAATCTGGTGCGGTGCGCGCATCACACAACTCCCTTACCGTTCTATATTATCTTTTTAATGTAATTTTAAAAAGTTCACATAAACAATGCTTGAAATAAACTCAGCCGCATTCCACTTCTTCACATCTTCTCCCGCTTAAGTACAATAAAAAATTTTTTAAACAATTTCAGTACAACAATCTGTACACTACCTATATATTTTAACTTCGTCAAGTTGCAAATATATTTTAAAAGTTTCTGGTTTAGTTTCCATGGAAACATATCCTTTCCATTAAATAATGTGAAAGTAGAAATTATTAAATTAATTTTCGCTTTTGTATTCTTAAATTACTTTATTACAGAGCGTATTGCTTACAACAGATTGGCGGATTGGTGGGAGGAGGTTCGGTCGCATCCGTCTCCTTTCGGATGCGCTTGGTTATCCATCTAGGGTCTTGTGCTCCTCATAAAATACGCTTTATCTTTGCTAATACTGGTCCGATTTTGATGATTCTTTTATTGTTTTTTAGATTACCTTTCATACCATTCTGTACATAATTTACTATAAATTCCATGCTTTTTAAGTTATGCACAAATAAAATATTCTTTTCGTCATAACTTTTTTCCCTGCACTTTTTCGTTGATATACTACATCAATAAAAAGTTAAAGATCTTTAAGGTGAAGACATTAGGCAAGTTTCGCCAAAATCGTTAGAGCCGTTTACGAGAAAATTGTTAACAATTGTAAAATCCATGATATAATAGCTAATTCCGGTTAGTCCGATGCGCTGTATCTATGCTAATAGTGGTCCGATTTTGATGACTCTTTTATTGTTTTTTAGATAATCAAATTACCTTTCATACAATTCTATACATAATTTATCATAAAATGCATACCTTTTAAACCATGCGCAAATAAAATATTCTTTTCATCATAACTTTTTTCCCTCCATTTTCTCGTTGATATACTACATACATGAAAAGTTAAAGGGCTGTAAGGAGAAGACATTAGGCAAGTTTCATCAAAATCGTCAGAGCCATTTTCGAGAAAATCGTAAACAATTGTAATATCCATGATATAATTGCCATTTCCGGTTAGTCCGATACGCTGTATCTTTGCTAATACTGTTCACATACACACACACAGACCATTTTGTGAGGCTTGGTCATTTGGACTCAGGGGACCTTAAAACGTGTATTTCCGTTGAAAACTCGAATTCGAAAATTTTCACGATCGCAATACTTCCCCTTTCTACATACTTCGTATGTAGGTAAGGGAAATTAAAAATTAAATGAAAACAATTAAAATGACTATTTTAGAAAATACAAAGACTACCAAAAAAAAATATCCTTCATCTGAATACCTAGCTAAACATAACTGCAAGATGCAGTTAAGATAGATCTACTTAATTAAGCCTTCGTTCCACAACAGGGCTCTATTTCACAATAAAGTAAAGTACAAGTGGATAGAGGTCATAGAGGTTGCAGATTACTTATTGTCATTTGATAATAATAATTTTATATATATATTTTTTTAATTTATTGTGTTTAATTCAACTATTCTGAATGTTATCGTGTTTCAACATTATAACAATGCTTTAACAATGTAACAACTTGTACTTTATAGGCATATCCTGTTTCAAAATAAAGTACAAGAGTTGGCTAACGATTTACTATACTGGGGAATATTGAAACACGATAACATTTGAAATAGTTATTTTTAAAAACGATAAATTAAAAAAAATTGGATTTAGTATATAATATTGGATATTATTATCTAATGACGATAAGTAGCTCCTAAAGCTCCTAGAAACTCGTCAGCTAAAGTGGTTCGGCCATGTTATCAGGATGGACGACCACAGAGGTCCTCTAAAGACCATGGAATATGTCCCAGATGGCAGAAGACCTAGGGGTCGTCATAGGATGTCCTATCTCGACTACATTGAACAACTCTGTAGGGCAAGGGGGAAGGATCTCCGACAGGAGAGGAACCTAGTAGCTAGAAATAGGGAAGAATGGATTCCTGGCTGAATGCTCCTCTACGCTGAAAGGCACTAAAGACGGAAGCTAAAGAAGAAGAAGACGATAAGTAACATCTAACCTATAAAAACATACCATTCCACTTATACTTTATTATGAAATAGGGCTCAGATTGTACCTCTAAGACTGCTACTGTGATTGAGGCTTTTACTACTACAACTGCCTTTCAATTATGGCATCATACTGACTGCTATTTGGTTTTATCTAAAATTTCCCATTAGTTTAGTTGAAAATAAGTTCCTTCCAAAGATGAAAATAATGATAGAATGTATTTTATTTTTATTTTTTATTATATTTTTAAAGTCAGCTAGAGTTAATGATTGGGTGGAGTCTAACGCGTGTGAATAAAAAGAGATCGCGAAAGAAAATTATTGACAATACTTCAACTATCCTTGGTAATTAGGGATGTAAATCAGCTTGAAGTTTTTATGCCATTCTTTGAGTAATTTCAGAGTATTCGATATGATTTATTACCGTTTAAATTTTGTGCGATAGCGACATGCAAGACACTTTTCCAAGAACGTATGGAAATGGATGAGATCGACAACTGCTTGCTAAAGTGGGCTGTAAGTGGTATAGTGTTTTAATTTACGTTCCAATTTACAGGATTTCGGATTATACGGTAGTTTGAAAATTCACTCCCTCTGCCGGTTGAGTGCTTGCTATCACTGACAAATGATTGATAAATTATAAATCAGACCATCACCTGCCGATCCTCTCCACGCCTATCCGTTGCCCATCAGAAATAGCTTTTTGACAACAATAGTCTAATTTCGAGTAAGGAAGGTAATCGGCGGGCAGATGTTGGAGAGCAAAAACTGCCCGAAAGGCGAATCCCTCTTCAAATGCTAGTGAATCAATCACTACCAACTGTCGGAAACTGTAGCGCAGTTTCCCGATTATCGTGAGATCGCCAGTATAATGGACAGATCCGGACAATTTGTACTCATCCATCACGCCGAGTATTGTTGCGTCAGCTCGACAGACCACACCCTGTCTTCGACCCCAGCGCTTGTCCGTCAATGCCCATTGTAGTCTTCCTTCGATGGCACAATAATAAATTGGTCCACCCCAGAACTTGAAAATGTCAAATAATCATAAGTCGGAAGGTAAAGACTCATAAGTGTTTACCAAAGCTATCCTCTATCTTAAGGAGTCAGTTGATCCTAACACAAATCACGTTAATATTTCTAGATTTGATTTCTGTAACTTATTCGCCTTCTGATATTGGTTCATAATAAATATTGAAGTATCGATTTTTTTTTTCAAGTAAAGAACGAACTTACTTTAATATAGCAATCAAAACTTCTATCGAATAGTAACATCCTAATGTAACATTAAATCGAAAATCGCTGAGCAGTGATGCTAAATACAGATTATTTTAATTACAGGCAAAGGTTATGTTATTGACATCAACGCGTATAAGAACACTGCGTATAAAAAGTTATATAAATAAACTGAACCATTCTGGAAGGGGGATTAGGTATCATATTTTTTAAGTTACATTATTTTTCCCAAGATTTTGAAAATTCACAACCCACTAGTACCGAATATAAAATTTCTGGATTCATTAAATACCATTTCCTGCCCACTTCTCGTTGCTCTGATATCAGCAGCGGCTCCAGTTCGCCGGCAAAACAGCTCACTATCTTTCACTGAGGCCTAACTAGGCTGGGACATCCTTGAAAAGGGGACCCCAAGACAGGGGATAAAGAAAAAATCCTAATATTTTATTCAGATTCGTAATCCTAATGTTTTGCTCTTTTGGTTTCATACGATATTTTCAGATAGCAAAAACAGAGCGATCTTTTTCTAAATTGAAAATAATTAAGAGTTACATGAGATCAACGATGAGTCAGGATCGATAAATAGGTTTGGCACTGCTTTCATTTAAAAACGAACAAGCTAATGAAATTTCTAAGCTCATTGATATTTTGTCAAAGAAAAAATCTAGGATGTGATTTAAATAGTATTTTATAGTCTACACGGTTATGTCAGAAGTTTAATAGTTAGACTGTTCTACAAATTCGTGTGATAAATTAAACACATTTTTACACTGTCTCTATAAACAAAAAATGCATGACTTATTAATATTAGTTTTGAAAAATTAAATCAGACACAACTACCCAACCAGCGATTAAAAAAAAATCTAGGTATCCCGTGTTTTGGATTCCCGTAAAGTTGATATCGCAAATTTAAAAATGGTTAACGGCTACATTTTTTTTTTTTTTTTAATCTAATTGATTGAGAGCTGGTTAAAATAAATATTTTGCAAAAGTGAATGTATAAAAACGGATTCAAAAGAAAGACATTATAATTATTATTATTGAGGTTATAATTATTTGCAAGATATATTTTTATTGAAATTTTAAAACGTTATTTATTAAAACCACATTTTACGTGATTAATAAAACATATTTATTCAGCAATCACCCCAATTTAATATTATTATAATAATTGAGTTCATTTATTTGTAATCGTAGATGAAAATAAGTGTATGACCTTCTGTCGTCATATGTCATATGTCATATGATGTCGTGTTATATTATGAATATATACTATTAAATTCTAACATTACTTATTTATTTTTAGTTAGATTGTAACATTTGCCACAACGTCCAAAAAGTTTTACTTCAATCGCTCGTAAAGGTTACACGCACTATTTATTTTTTTCAAGAAAATTATAAAACACCAAGAAAATAATTACGCGTATATTGAGGATCACTGGCTCTCTAAAGCAGCACAGCTGATTTGTTAATTCAATTCTATCACGAAGTAAAGCTCAGCATGAACTACCTCCATGGTCAGCCTCATTCCATATTGATGTGAACAGGTATGTTAAGGCACCACAACGTACTTCAATTAGTAAAGCAATCAGGGGCGTACGCAGAATTTTTTTCGGGGTGAAAAAGATTTAATAAGAAGGAACATAATCACCTAAATGCCTATAATCGCCAAATTGTTTTTAAGGATAAGCACAAAAATTAGATAAAATATTGTTATTAAAAATTACCAAAAATATTACTCAAAATACAAACCTTGTATGTTGGCGGGTATAAAAATCTTATTTTTTCATGCATTTCGGGAGGGAGAAGGAATATATCCCCCCGAGATCCCTTCCCCAGCGTACTCCACTAAACGTAATTACACTTTATTACACACCTAAATTATATACGCATTTGTTTTATATGCAATTAATATTTACAAGCCGGTGTAACGTTCTTATCTAGAGCATCTATTTGGTAGGTTTTCTCCTAAATATGGTTTAAATTATGCGCATTAATTGAATAATGTATATATGTTTTCATCATGTTTTAATGCATTTTAAGACATTTTTTATTTAGCCTAATAAATATGACTATGGTTCAAAAACGTTTTTGTACCCTGTCTCCTCTACAAGAAAAAATACTTTAGATATTTCAAAAAAATCAAAGTATGCAATGGTAAAAGATGAAATGCGTAATTAAGCAGCATAAACTATTATTCTATAATTGACAATGCATATCTTTGACAGGGGTTGAAGGTTATTTTTATAGGTAACATAACAAATTACGTAATCAAGATGTCTTATATATTAATTTGAATGTATATTTTAATGGAAAATAAAAAGTGGTATCAAGGTAATAATCATTTTTCAAACCAACTTTTTGTATAGATAAAACGTTTAATCGACGTTCCAACGGGTGTGCATGCTCAAATAGCATTGTACAACACGGCATTAAATAAAAAGTTTCATCTTTAAGAATTAAATGCTACGAAAATGTTTACAATAGACAATTCTTTATTTAACAAAAAATAACGAAACTAATATAATTTTAAATTTGTTCTATAGGCTCCTAGCAACGTTCTTTAAATATATGTTTCTTTATTAATAGTTAACGAAACATTTTGTTAAGAACTTTTATTAATATAACTTAAACTTTTTTAATGAACCTAGAACTTCATTAAAAAAATATTCCTTCGGAGTTTTTATTTAAAAAATATTTTTTAAAAGAGTTCCTTCGAAACTGTTAAAATGTATTTGAAAAAAGTTTCATAAAAGTTTCAAGCCCTGCTATATAACACTTTCACACGGTTAACGAGTGGACGTCAGAGTGCAGGAAATGTAGGATCCGACTCCGATTTTTATCGAACTGTGAGAAAACGCCCTAAGGGTGTTATTTAGCAACGAAAAAACAGTATATCTCAGAAAAATATTGCATTTTTAAACAGTAGCAGGAAGTCTTGCGCCTCCAGAAAATATATTGAAAAATCTTTTAATTTTGATAGTCATATATAAACCTAAATACTAATTTTAAAACGATATCTAAAAGATGCGGATTATAAAAAGTTTATATTTTCACAACACATACACTCCTTGATTTTGCAATATAGTTCAATATCACCCCTTTAGTGAATATCAGCACATACGTTCGCTTTAAGTAACTCCTTGTTCTGTTGAGGATACCTTTGAAATTTGAGGTTCAAGGTCCAGTGGACTTTAAAGGATGCTAAGTGAACATTCACACGTTCAATGGAAACTGGAACTCGGATGACAGTTTGAGAAATTTTTGACAGCGTAATCCTGGCTAAAAGGGTTCATGTACATTGTACTGCTTCGGGCAGAAGTCAGCGGTCAAGGATCAACGGGTTACAGACACGTGCGGTAGTGGTCAAGAATCCACTGAATGGTCTCATTCTACCTTTAGAAAAGCGACTGCTCGTGTTATTTGTGGTTTGCCAAGTTACATGAAATTGCATATACTTCAAAAATATAAATAAAAAATTAAGTCTATAAATAAACTGCCTAAATTCATATGTGTGTGTGTGTGAATTTTTCGGTACAATTCACGCTATTATTCGGTATAATACGCTATTTTTTAATTTACTATCGGATTTAAGATAGCGTATGCACATTTCGTTTTTCCGTTACCGCTGAAGTTTTATTTTATATAGGGATCGTTCATTATTTTTTCGGAGATTCTGATTCCATTTTTAGAATTTAATTTTTTATGGAGTATGCGCATTTCGAATTACAATTATATCGACATTTTTTTTTTAGTATAGATATTAGGGATTGATAAATTATTAGCCACTTCTATAAATTTTTCTTATTGAAAACTAGTTTCGAATGTTATACATTCATCCTCAGTTCTAAAAACACACAAAAAATTCAAAAATAAGCAATTCAAAAAATAGTTGGTATTATTATACATATTAAATTATATAAATCAGTATTATAAAACATTTATAAATTATGAATTTAATTAAGACAAGAAATTAAATACATGTTGGTATTCACCAAGGTTTAAATGGATTATATCAAACAGAAAAGTTTGTACTCGTTTCTTCTCGCATTGTACTAACAATGAACGAGAGATAGGCAGGATATTTTTAGGTAAACGGTTTAAGGATCAATAAATTTAAGATTGGCCTTGGATTTAAGATTGGTCCAATCTTAAATTTATGATATATAAAATTATGATGTACATATATATAAAGCAAAATGCGTATGGGCGATTGAAAATCCGCTAGTAAATTAAAAAATAGCGTCCTTGAAAACCTAAGAAACTATATATATATATATATATATATATATATATATATATATATATATATAGTTATATATATACTAATATATATTATACTACTATATATATATATATATATATATATATATATATATATATATATATATATATAGTATATATATACTAAGATACTATATATATATATATATATATATATATATATATATATATATAGTATATATATACTAAGATACTATATATATATATATATATATATATATATATATATATATATATATATATATTTATATTTATATAAAGATATATAATTATATCTATATATTTATATATATTTTATATATATATATATATATATATATATATATATATATATATATATATATATATATATATATATAGTGGCAAATAATTTATCAATCCCTAATTATTTCAAAAGTCATTACTTATATATTTTTCAATAATTAAATAAATAAAACAGACCTAATTCATGTCCGGTTGGGTTACAATTGAAATGGAAAAAGTTAAAATTGAATTGGAAAGGGTTATAATTTAAATGTAAAGGTGACAATTCATTTGGAAAAGGTTTTTATTGAAATATATTACTAAACTTTTTAGTCCATTCTAAAGTATAATTTATTAAAGTATAAAGTATAATTAGGTAAGCATCGCCAAACAATTAATACACATTACCGAACAAACACAATCCACTGAATAAAAAACTTTTATATTATCTAATTAAGATTGTAATATTATTTTAAACATTTTAAAACTTGATAAAGAATATCATTTACATGTAAATTTTTGAATAATTTTAATTATTAAAAAAAATATTCAGCGGATTTTGTTCGTTATATATTATGCAATGATTGTTTGACAACATTTGGTTAGTTACATTTTTATAGATTTGAGAATGTACTAGAAAGTCCGAATCGTTGTCTAATAGGAAACGTTTCTGAAAGGTAAAGGTAAAATTTGAAAGGTATATTATTTTCAGTGTTTTAATTTTTCGAAATTTTGATGAAAATAAGTTAGTTGGTATTTAGATATGATTTTAATTAAAAGAGATATATAAAACTGGAGGTTATATGTTAGAATCTTACATGGAATAAATCTTACATGAATTTTTAATAAAAATTGTAAAGGATGTTACTTTTGTGTAATAACCTTCCATAAAGTGTAACTGAATGTTATATTTTAATAATTTATATGTTAACATTATTTAATTTCTTTGTATTAAAAATTGTGAAGAATGTTATTGTTGTGTAATTACCTCCCTTAGATTGTAACTTAGTTTACAATAATAATTGTATAGGTAATTTATACAAGGAATATTAATCGACCAAATTTATTCAGTTACATAAATTTATGTTAGAGATGAACATATACAAAAAAAATGTTATTTGTATTTATGAAAAAAAAAACTTGATACAACAAAAAAAAACGTTCAAGTTACTTTCCGTCTCCTTCAATTACATGTAAGGGCATCTCACATAATTTATTGAAAGTTCTTATATTACTTTTACTGAAAAACAAAACAAAACAACAACATGATTTTATGATGTTCCAGTCAGTCTAGACGTTATCAACAGCCCTGATAAAGGCCTACAACTTTGCCACACAATAAAAATTAAGGTTTTCCTTTATTGACCGCGCCCACCACCCTCCGATCAACTCATCAAATATATATAAGGTCAGCTATGATAATTTTGTAATGATTCTTCCATCCATTCATATAAAATCAATAGTTGGTTCAGAGCTGAGCCTATAAAGGTGCTAAGTGACGGATACACGTCTGCCATATAGCGGATAAAGGTGATTTCAGTTTTATCATGATCATGCTACTTATCATCTTCATCCACTAGACCCTTCAATTTAGTATCTCCAAGAGTCCTGATAACATACACAAAAATTGTTTTAACTGACATAGAAACTCTTAAAATAAGACGATGATGTTCATCTGCATGAACTTATGCTTAGAAACGAGATATCTGAATGCACGGGAGGTAGAAATTAAAAATACCAACAACAATTTAGGAGTTCATAAACGTCTGTACAACCATTTTTGATACGGCATTACTAGGTGAGAGTTTACGAGGATTCACGTATAAGAGCTCTTTGATGCTTTTAAATGTTAAGCGTCGGGATAATCCTATATATTTTTAAAAACCGATGTTTCATATGTCTTAGGATTTGCTGGTAGTGACAAATTCAGTACAGCACATATCATTAGATTTAGACAAAAAATATGTATAGGCAAACTAGATCTAAATAAATAAAAAAAAAAATGGTTTCCTTCCTTCGTCTATAATCCAATATTGAGGTATCATAATGATGAAAATTGCTGTTGATGACAGGGAAACGATATTAGTTTGTCACTATTGCAATTAAACTTCCAAATTCTGACCTTTTTTTTTTCTCCCAATGTCTACGGAACTGCACGCACACCCCACTGCACGCCGTTCCTGAAACATTTGAAACTGCGTGATTTAATTGGTCTATTATGCCAGAATTAATATTCAGACGGATCCAAAAGATGGAATTAAAAATCTTGTAGTCAAATTATTTAATTTAAAGAAATTTACTGCATAATCGATTTATTGTATGCTGTCACAATTAAATTTTCAAATCTACCAAAAAAGTAATTTGGCCAATGATTATCTGTATTTATAGAAACTGTTTCACAAATTGATTTATTTCTCGTAATTATTGTATGTTTGAAAATATTCACTCTATATCTTTTCGTGTTTATTATAGCAGTATTCTATACATTTGCTTGTTACATAACTAATTTTTTTATGTTTTTCGTAATTTTAATAATCCATAAAGTTTTAATCGGCTAATATAACTCTGAATTAAAGAAATAGTAAAGCACGGTCATTCCTAATAGTTTATAACTTAGTGAAATTTGATTTCTTTAAATAAACTCCAATGGATTTATTCATAACAATTATTACCTTAATGTCTTGCTATCTCAATGCCGTTGGGATGTAGACTAGCGTATAAAGATGTTTTGGTGGGGGTTGTACCCGCAGTTTTGTTTATTATTTTATATTTTATTTATGAAAATTATTCTAGTGAGCTGAATCTAATTTTTATTCACTCAAATATGTTAATTATTTTGCGACAGGAGTTACGTAACAGATTTAAATAAGTTGCTTTATTTCGACTTGCTTGGATTTATGTAGATAGAAATGTTTTTGCTATGAGAGACAGAGTGTGCGTGCGTGTGTGTGTGTGTGTGTGTGTGTGTGTGTGTGTGTGTGTGCGTGCGTGCGTGTGTGCGTGTGTGTGTGCGTGTGTGTGTGTGTGTGTGTGTGTGTGTGTGTGTGTGTGTGTGTGTGTGTGAGTGTGAGTGTGAGTGTGAGTGTGAGTGTGAGTTTGAGTTTGAGTTTGAGTTTGAGTGTGAGTGTGAGTGTGAGATAGAGAGAGAAAGAGAGAGAGAGAGAGAGTGAATGAGAGAGAGAGAGAGAATGAGAGAGAGAGAGGGGGGAGAGAGAGTTAGGTGATTTAGATGTCTGTTAATTTTAACATTTATTAAATTCTAGTATACACATTATATCAGCTTTAAAAACAAAACCATTCAAAATTATTATTTATTTGAAGCACGATTAAAACCACCAAATCAGAACCAAAATGATTATACAACAAATTTAGTGATTTTTATTTTGCTTAGAGGCGTAAAACCATTTGGTTACCAACTCTCATTGGCTGCCTGTAAAATTTATTAAAATATCTTTGGAAAAGCTTTGGTTTATAGAAAAAAAAAATTCGAAACGAAATAGCTATTTTCTGAAATTAATGCTAAAAACAATAAAAATAAAGATTAATAAATATTCTTTTCTTTTTATATATTTTTATTTAATTTATTTTGTTATTTCTGTTTTGCAATCGAAATTGGGAAAAATAAAAATAAAATAGAATAATGGAAAAACTTTTACATTTACAGTACGACATGACTCAAAACTACTTTTTTATATTGACAATCACAAGTTAACTCAAACTGACAAAATAACTTACAAAGGTTTTATATTTATTGGATACTGACACAAGTCCAACAGACCAATAATCTTAGCTAAGACTAAGATTTCTATACTATATAGCGTCTAAATTACAACAGGGTAGAGACTTGGCATTTTCTGCTATTTATTAAAACTAGTACCGACTTCGGGCATTATCACATGGCCCGATATATCAGACGTTGGACCGACATCCAATTTATCCGAAGTTTAAATTTATCCAATTTGACGCAGTTGGAAAAACATCGGAGTCGAATCCGTCATCCGTCACCGATTTAGTTTATGCAGACAATTTGAGTTTCTTTCACACCGTCCGATAATTGTAGTCAGGTCCTACATTTCCTACAGTTTGAGGGCGTTTTCACAGTCCAATAATTATTGGAGTAGGTTCCTACATTTCCTGCAGTAAAACGATAACCGTTTGAAAGCTCCCTTATGCCGTTATACAGCAGGGCTTGAAACTATTTCAAAAAGTTCCATTTTAACAGTTTCGAAGGAACTTCTTAAAAAAAATATTTTTACAATAAAAGTTTGAAGGAACTTTTTTGTAATGAAGTTCTAGGTATATTATGGCACCTCCTGAACCTTAATAATTGAAAATGTAGGATCCGAATACAATAATTATCGGACCGTGTGAAATGATTGCATGCTTTCTGCGTAATCTAAATCAGAGTCGGAACCGATTCCGATATTAATCTGACCGAATAAAAACTCTCTTATGCTTTCCAAATTTACACTAAAAATGCAGATATGAATTAAGTGGGGAATGTCTTTGCCTAAATTTCAGTGATCACTTGGCGAAAACTGAAGAGAAGTAGGATTAGAGATCTCCAGGACTAATCAGTTATACTAGCAGGGCCGGAGATTTTACCTCAGGTTTGTGGCTGTCTACCAGCTTATTTGCTACATATGTGCCTAGAAGGCGTATGGATATGCGTGAAATATATTTATATATTTTTCATGAAATATATTTTTCATTCACCAGAGAGTATATAAATTTAAGGTATAGGTCATTAATTTGCCTATATTATGATAACCTTCCTATACGCACTTCATTAGTACTACTTAAAGCCCTCCTGGTCCTATGACAGTAAGAGAGTTGTCTTCACGGAATTCATGTCCTGACAGTCCTGGAAGTTGATGGCCATTGTTCTCCTTGACGGGAGGACACGTGCAAGGGTTGTTGTCGAATCCGATCAGTCTCCATCAGTCCCGGACGAAGTACGCCATTGGAAATCCGATATCACGTAAGGTCAGAATATACCAATAGGTTGCTGAATCGACCGCAGAACACCTGTTTCGGACCACTATCGTCCACAGATCCGCAGAAAAAACAAATCTAAGGGCTGGCTGAATAGGAGCCGCTGGGGAAGAAAAGGCCTTTACCTACCCAGACCCGGGGGCCGCGCTGTCACCTGAAGAAGTCAGGATTTTTTCTCTCAGGGTCTCTCATTCATAGGAGAAACCGAGAGCCCATTGTGATATCGACATGGAGTGTCATAGATCATTCCAAGAGGCGTGTAATCATTTTTCGCGCTCCTTTTGTGTATTACAAGTGTGTATTTTAAATCACTTCTCCTTCTTCGCGGTTTACGGGGACAAGTTGAAAGAACTTAATATGTTCTCTGGTGTAACTGCATGTCCCCTAATTTCATATATAAATATCATTATTAATGACATAATCTTGAATAATTTCAAATCAAATAAACACTTCACTTACAAAAGTTTATATAAAAAATAAAACAATATCCTTAAATAACACTGTATCTCAATGAGTTATAAAAATATCATTTCCTTCAGTGCCGCTGCGATTAGGGAATGCAATACCGTTAAAAAATTTCGATACTGGTATTTCGGTATTTTCGCTTTTAGAACCGGTAATACCGGTAAAATACCGGTATTAATATTATTTTAAAAAATGTAAACAAAATTAAAATTTACTTACTATAGGTTATGTTATTATTTAGAGGTAGTACAAATATATGTCAAACACAACTAAACAACAAAACATTTATTTTTAAGAATAATTTAACAAAATTAAATCCAACTTTTTTAATATATATTACATTAATTCGTACAAGTGATTATTTTTGATGCAAATTGAAATATGATTTCAAAAAACATATATGATCCAACGTACCGTCATCTAACCTCGATCTTATTTTTGTGGTTATATGTTGAGCAGCCGAAAAGGCTCCTTCTGACTCCACACTTGTTGGTGGTATTGTTAGCAAGTATTCATAAGCAAGCTTTAGATACACCCCCCTAATTCCATGCTCTTCAAAAAATTGTAATTCTTTTTTAAGTTTATGTTCTATTTCTAATCTTTTGTTTTGTTTCTTTGGAACATTCGTCATTGCTTTGTTAATCACATTCTCTAATTTGTTTTTTAATGAAACAGTTGCAGTATTAATAGTGGAAAGAGATGTAACTGGTGTATCTTCATCTTCAAGATCAAAATCTTCACTGTCTGGTTCATTACTTTTAACTCTTAGGCGTTTTATAAGAGGAATCAATATTTTTGTAATAGAACCTTTTTTAAGTTTAGGACATAAGTCTGTATCCGTTTCGATTTCGTTTTGTGAAGCGTTGTGTAAATATTGCAAAACTTGAGATATGTTTGTTCGTTTTTGCATTATTCTATACTTCAGAGCATTTATCGGTTCAATACTTATTTTACTTTTTTGTGCAACAAGCGTGTCAATCATAAATTTAAACGTCGCGTCTGCAACAAGAAGATTAGAATCTCTTCTGCATAGTGGTTCGACTGCTAATTTAATTGGTGACAATGCATCAATGATTTCAGAAATTAAAGAAACTCCTCTTCGGAAAAGACTATGTTTGATTTTAAATCAATTAATGCTTTTTGGACACAATACCGTAATTGGTAAAATCTTTCCAACATAATAAGTAAACTATTCCATCGTATTATGACATCCAATTGCAAATTCCATTCTTTTCCAAATTGTAGTTTTACATATTTTTGTAAATATTGATCATTTCTTGTTGGAGATCTTCTGAAAATTTTAATGACACTTCTAATTTTTGTTACCAGCGGGGATAAATTAGCACAAATCAAATTTATTTCAGTGTCAACAGATCCAAACTCTAGGACAACAGCATCATCTGTAATCTTTTTATCTTCTTCAATCGCTAGATTGGGATTCAATTGGTTCAATTTCAGCATCGACAGTCACTAAACTGAAGTTGTTTTTGTAAAGGACATCTCTAACAGATAAGTGGATGCCATGTACAAAACATAACTGATGTTCGACTTCAATCAAATGTCCGAGTTTTACCATAACTGACGCACCATCTGTCGATATACGAACAATGTCATTTGTTAAGTTGAGATCAAATTCTTGTAATTTTATTTTCAAAATCTCCAAACATTTATCCGTTGGCACTTTTCCATGCAAACGGGTAAGTCCAATGTTCCGTATATATTCTCCAGTAGAATGTACGTTTATGTTTAAATACCTCCGATTGCGAACCGAAGTCCATTCGTCGAATGTTAAGCTAAATCGGTTGCCTTTCGATTTTAAATCAGACATTTCTTTAATAACTTCTATTCTTATCTTCTTACTATATTCAGTGATCATAGATTTTATTGTTGCAGCTGATTTTGGTAGATCATTATATACTCTTGCATGTAGCCCTTTTTTTATATCCTCCGAAGAGCAGAAAATTCTAAATGGTAGTCCATCACGCGCAACCATACGAGCCAGGATTTCTCATAACTGTTACTTCTTTTGATTTTGAAAATAATAATTTAATGTTTTTGGTAGCTTTTGATTAGAACAAGACGCATCATTTTCATTATCTGCTGCTACGTCGCTTTTAATTTTTAAATTTATGTTATGTCGAGTTTTCAAGTGGGTGTGAAGGCCACTTGTGGATCCTCCCTGACATTTGATTTCTTTTGTGCATTTCTTACATTTTGCTACTTGCCCTTGATTAGCAACTAAATAATAATGCCAAACCGAATTAACGTCGCTCTCTTATTTGTGTTCTTGAAATATATTGGATTCCGAATTCATACTTTTGATTCTAAAACAATTATTTTAATTAATAATTTAAAAAAGTAAATCTAAGTTATTAAGGAACCATAAAATAAGTTTTATTAATAGGAAATTTATTTATCTGCAGCATATTTAATAGTGCTGATGTTTATGTATATAATATTTAATGGATATTGTACATACATTTACAATCAAAATTAACACTAATATCGTTCACCAGTGCATGTAGATATTTTTGAGAGCAAAACGTAATTGCAAAATGTTGCAAATCGAGCAACATATTAGTTTAGCATATATCGTAGCATATATCGAGCAACAAATATATATTTAATCTTATCTAGGATACACATATTTCATGGTTCTTAAACTCTAGGACTACCAAATTTATTTACATATATTAATTATTGCACAAGCACAAAACTAACAACTTTCACTCTCAATTTGTGTCTACGTATTGAAAAAGCACTCCGCACTGAACTAACAGCCTTTAGCTACAGGGGATGGGATCTCATTTGATTCTAAGTAAATGGGGGATTACCCGAATCAAGCTTCCGTGTAGCGTGTATCAACTAGCGCTAATGTTCCAATACCGAAAATACCGGTATTTTTAAGGTGAATACCGGTATTAATACCGGCGACAATTTGGACTGTATCCCGGTTTTCGGTATACCAGTATACCGGTATTGCATTCCCTAGCTGCGATAGCAATGATATAAACTGACGCCAACTTTTTTCAAATCTCTGGATTTCTATCATTCAGGTATAATAGCACCTTTATTTGTATTGGGATTGGGTTTACAATGCATAGTAGGACGAGTATGGGAAAACATTGACCAGAATTCGAATTTTCTATAACGACTTTAAAATGAATACAAACTTGTTCATTAGGCTTTGAAGTCAATTTGCCAGCGATTCCAAAGGGTTATAATGATAGAATTTTAATAAGTCTGTTCGAAATTTGGGCATTTGAAATTATGTGACGTGAAGATTAGATGTTTTTAAATTTATCGTTACTCAATTATAATAGTATTGTACTTCTCTTTTATTATAAATAAACTGTATCCAGATTTAAAGAAAAAAAATGGATAACCAATATTATAAGGTGACTTATTTCCGGATTTACGTTTTTCATGTCGGTAAATGTTCAACAATTACCAGAATGTCTGGAATTGAATCTACAAAAGGACTTCAAAAAAATTGTTGTGAGGTATTATGCACTATACCAAAAATCTCTTCCGGCCTCGTTCAACTTAAAAAAATAAGTAATATACCTAAATATATTTTTTTGTATTCTAATTTTGAATAACTTTGTTACCATTCCCTTGTAGGAAGTGTTTAGGGACCTATAAACTACACGAAATGGCACAAACTCGACCTTAGTAAACAAATTAGAACTGTAGATATGAAATAAAACGTTGGGGATAAAATCTAAAAGTTATTGGTATGGGTTGGAGATCAAAAATTCAGATATCAGTTCTGATGATAGTATAAATGCTGAAATTAGTCAATAATGTGAAAAAATTAATAAAAGTTTCTTTTTTTTACACCGGTTAATCCGTAGAGCCGGTTAAAATGGGACCGGTAAAGCGGGGTTCTACTATAATTAATATATATTATTTATATATATATATATACTAGTATACCCGAGCGAGAACTCTCGCATTAGATATCTATCCTTCTAATTCCCTAATACATTCGAAGTATAAGCGGTATTAAGAAAACATGTTTATTCGTATAAACAATATTACATTACCAAAAAAATGTATTTAACACACACATTTGGTGAAGCTACATAGTTTATAATGACTATGTTGAAGTAACAGTTTACTAAATATGTGATTAATCCGTAGTGATTAATCCATTCAGCTCAACAGGCAATAAGACTCAGCTATACCATTTACTATGTTTAGTATACATATTTAACAGTAGGTACTTTTAGGATTAGACATGTGAAAGAATATATAATATCCTCTATCATTCATAGGAACCTAAAAACCACATTTTAAATAACCTTTTCAGACTTATTAAACAATCTGGTGCGGTGCGCGCATCACACAACTTTCCCTTACCGTCCTCTAATAATTATCTTTTTAATATAATTTTAAAAAGTTCACATAAACAATGATTGAAATAAACTGAGCAGCATTCACTTCTTCACATCTCCCACTTCAGTACAATAAAACAGTTTTTTAAACAATTTTAGTACAACAATTCTGTACACTACCTATATATTTTAACTTCGTCAAGTTGCAAATATATTTTAAAAGTTTCGGTTTAGTTTTCATGGAAATATTTTCATTCCATTAAATAATATCAAAGTAGAAATTGTTAAGTTAATTTCGCTTTTGTATTCTTAAATTACTTTATTACAGAGTATATTGTTTATAACAGATTGGTGAGAGAAGGTTCGGTTGCATCCCTCTCCTTTCAGATGCGTTCGGTTTTCCATCTAGGGTCTTGTGCTCCTCATAAAATACGCTTTATCTTTGCTACTACTGGTCCGATTTTGATGATTCTTTTATTGTTTTTTAGATAATTTAATTACCTTTCATTCAATTATATACAGAATTTACCATAAAATACAAAGCTTTTTAAGCTATGCGAAAATAAAATATTGTTTTCATCATAACTTTTTTGTTGCATTTCCTCGGTGATGTACTACATAAATGAAAAGTTAAACGGCTGTAAGCAGAAGACATTAGGCAAGTTTTATCAAAATCGTTTGAGGCGTTTACGAGAAAATTGTAAAATCCATGACATAATAGCTAATTCATGCGCTGTATCTTTGCTAATACAGGTCTGATTTTGATGATTCTTTTATTATTTTTTAGATAATTTAATTACCTTTCATACAATTCTATAAATAATTTACCGTAAAATGCATACTTTTTAAGCTAAGCGCAAATAAGATATTCTTTTCATCATTACTTTTTTCCCTGCAATTCCTCGGTGATGTACCACATATATGAAACGTTAAAGATCTTTATGAAGAATAATTTAGGCAAGTTTCATCAAAATCGTTAGAGCCGTTTTCGAGAAAATTGTAAAAAAGTGTAAAATCGATTATATAAAGTGCACTTCCGGTCAGTCGATTTTGACGAAAATGTTGCTGTAACATCACATGCATGTGCCAACCTTAAATACATAATTTCAGTATCGTAAAACTTTTCGTTTTTGAGCTAGACTGTTCACATATACACACACAGACACACGGACACACAGACCATCTTGCGAGACTTCGTAATTTGGACTCAGGAGACCTTAAAACGTGTATTTCCGTCGAAAACTCGAATTCGAAAATTTTCACGATCGCAATACTTCCCCTTACTATGTACTTCGTATATAGGTAACGGAAAGTAAAAATTTTTGTATATAGTCTCAAATCGCTTCCAAAGATGTGAAGTCATGACAACGGCACGTACGCAAGATGGCATAGGGCCCGTACCGGCCTATACCGTGCGTTATTTCGAAAAAGGTAGGTTTTGAGCTTTAAACGCTGGACCAATACGTTCCTGTGGAACGTATATGATCTTGATGCCCGCGTCAAAATCTTTAAAACCCAACTTATCCCATCTCGATCCGCCGACTCTTAGTCGCCAAATCTTTGAAACCTCCCAGTTTTTTCATCACTTTTATTTAAGCCCTAGTAAGAATTTAACAATTGAAATTAGGATTCATCACTTCTCCGTGAGATTCCCTTTCTTTTGATACATCACTCATCAAAGCCCATCTTCAAATTTGTAGAGTACCTTATTAAAGAGGGAATCCAGGCAAAAAATATTTTGTAAATTTTTTTTTTTATTTATGCAAATTGACAGAAATTATCTTATGCATATAACTGCTTCAGTATCTTCACTAATTAAATAGAGTTTTTTTGTTAATACCTAAAATTAAATACTGGGAGTAAGGTCCGTTTTAAATATTTTTACTTTTTTTTTTTACTTCATTAAATCAGTTTGGGTTTTTAAATTCGGTTAGATTAGGAAAGGAATTTGAAAAAATCATTCGCGTAATTCCCAACAAACGGACTTCATCATTCGATTCAGTACGACAAAGTACTTAAAGTATGGCCCTCCATCGAAATTAATGTAGGAGAATATAAGGGTGAAAAATCCTTCCAGTGAATCAAATGTTTCGCCGTCCCTATACGAAACGGTGCGAACCTCCCAAAATGTTCAGAATATTTTTATTAATTGTAGATGGCGTTTATTCATCTAATAATTGATGCATTCAGTAATAATTTTTAAAAATCGTTAATTTTAAAAATGAGATGATTTTATCAATGACTTTTTTTTCTTTGTTCCCCTACCATTTAGAACTTCCCTGGGTCAGATCAGTGGTTTGCGTACAACCGTCTACGAACACCTGCACAAAATTTTCAAAAATAATTCTGTCTGCATAATTTTAATGAGTCTATTTTTATCACTATATGCCAGCAAAACTCCTAACCATTGCTACAAATATTCTTCTGGAAATAAGATTTCATTTCACGGATGTTAAATTGTTAGTAGTTTAGTTTAACTCGTTTGAAAATAAATTCCAACTACTTATAAATGAATAATTAGAATAAGTCAAGAAGGAAACTATTACCTCATTAAAAAAAAAAAAAAAAAAAAAAAAAAACCTGCTATATGTCAGTACTTTTAGGAGAATATTATCAAGTCCTAAAATATTTAAAATATTTTAACTATTTATTCAAGCTGTAGAGCCGGAACTAGGAAGAGACAAATGGGACACATTTCGAGCAAAATTTTATTTTTAGATTCGAGATTATCCCGAAAATCCTTAAATTTAATTTAGTTTGTAATAGATGTTCTTAATTTGGATTTTTTTTTATTTTTACAATATCTCAATTTTCAGCTGGCTTGATGTTTTTTGGGTGAAATATTAATGTCACTCTCATCAACCCTTACAACCATCCTGTAATTGATCTGTTTTGTTTTTTTACTGAGATCACAATTAATTAACCTATTTTGGAGTTTCTTGCGTTCAATAACCAATTCACAATTTATAAACCAAAGTAGGATAATTTATAATAAAAAAAATATTAACTTTCTATCGAACACACCTTTCTAAGGATCTTTCGGTCCCAAGTACTTGTATGTAAATTGATATATTATATACTCTATATTGATATCTCTATATAAAGGTTATACTAACCGCATACTTGGTTTTATCCTTACTTATTTCCAGACTAATTTGTTGCATTCATTAATATTTTGTTTGATTTAACAGCTTCCACTTCTTCACTTAACTAATCAAGCATGGTTACTCCACTAATCAGAGTTTAGCGTTTTTAATGAAGAGTTTCAGTATTAAAATGAATATGAAAAGGAAAGAGGAATAGTCCTTAATAAACCTGAATTGGCCCGCAATAAACTGATTTCCTTGTCATTCCTTTATAAAGATACTGTAAAACTTTTAACAATTTCGCATGTTCTTTGAAATCGATGTACAGCTAGTGGACATTTTTATTCTAATTTATATTTTTAACATTTGACGAAAGGAAATTAAAATTTTCATTTTTGTATTTGATAAATATTCTTATGTATTTTTTCAGAGTGTAATGTCAGATTGACTATTTGGCCATATTGGTCTAATTATTACTGCTTTGAACAAATTAAAAAATTATAAACAAATACTTCCATGTTTATTTTAGTGCTTTTCGAAGATTATGGTCTTAGCACACATTACATGTTTGAAAATAGAAGATCAAAACGTCACTAAAAAAATATAATATATTTAAATAAACATTTTTTTATTAATAAATTAAATTTGGGATCAAATGGTTCTTATTTTCTTAATCTATATTCATTAATATTATCCAATCACAATATTTCATCAATAGTTAATCTTCTAGTAATTAAATCACGTTGAACGAAACTATAATTCCACTATAGTAGTTACAATCCATTTTCACTAAGAAAATCGTAGATTTTTGAAAATAGTTTTCCATTGGTAAGAAGAGTTAGTCTTTCACTTGTCTAAGAGGTTTTGCATCCATTATGCGACAAAATTGTTTGTTGTTAATTGAATCTACTATCAAGGAAATAATTCACAATAAAAGATGGCAGAAACATTGACACTAAAAAAATAAATAAAAAAGCCTTCAATATGCAAATTCGAAACACTAACTTTTCAGTGAGATTTATGTGTAAAATAATGTGGGATTAGTGTGCACTAGATTTTACAAAGATTTACTTTAAGTTACTGTAAACTCTTTATTCCTGTAGCTTGGTTTTCCTGTTTAAAAAAAAAAAAAATATTTCCTGAGAAACATGTAATAATCAACTGAATGTAACAATCAAACATAATCGTCTGAACGATTACCCCTCGTCAGAAGATACTCGCGGGTGATTCTTGTGTGTCCTAGCCTTAGGCACTATCTCGTCTCTTCTTGAAAGCTAGAGGTCAGCTAGACTAGGAATTACATATAGCTCTACTATTCTTAATTGATTTTAACTAACTCTGGATCAAATGTACTGACATTTCTCACGTGCCTTTTCTTTTAACAAGGTAATGATTTCTGCGGTTTATTGCTAACGGCTCAGCGTGGTATGAAGTACAGTAAGATGGCATTGAATACATTTGTATATCGTAAGAAATAATGGAGGCACCCAGTCCATCCTTTGACCAAATGCCCTTGTTGCCTATGACTTAATGAATGTAAGGAATTGGAAGTAGGCAGGGTTCTATTTCCAACTGCTGAAGTTTCAATAGTGATGGCAAGGGTTTGAGGTCCAGGTAGGTATTATGCATCTTTCCGATAATGACAATTTATTATGTAGACTACTGTTGATGAACAGAATAAAATATTAAAAGGTGAGTTGGCCGAGAAATTACTTTTATATAGTATGCTAAGTCTAAAATTTGTCTTCGTAATGGCATTATACCAGCTTCTACTTGTAGTCTCGCTATGGGCCTTGAACGAATATACCTATGGATAGTCAGTGAATAGTCTAAGTGCTTTTTTTTTGGATCTCATCCAGCATCTCGAGCGTCCTATTGCTCGGGGAACCATAGGCTATACATGGATAATCTAACTTGCTCAGAATAAGTTTCTTATGTAATCGAATAATACTGATTCCATCAGCTCTCCAATTGTGATTGCTATCTGTTTTTTTATATATTCATAGCCTACAAACAATTGGATCTAAGCTGTTTAATGTAGAGTGTCCATGTGAGTGAGCGGTCTAAAATAACGCCAAGATATTTTATCTTTGTAGAAATAGATTCATCTCTAGCATTTAAGTCTGATTTGAAGATTCACGGTTTAAAGCCATGAAGACTAAGCCAAGACCTAATATTTAATAATGCCGCTTGGAAAATATCATGATAGACGTTGAATATTTTCCCTCAACATAAACCACTTTCATCAGCATACATGAAATTCTTGGCTGGAGGAGGTCTATTTTCTGTTACTACCCCGTTAATTGCAAAGCTAAACAGTATAGGACTTAATACGCTGCCTTGGTGGCACCGATCCACTGCTCAAACTCCCTTGATATAACATCGCCGGATCTAACATAAAAAATCCTATTATTTAAAAACTATAATATGAATCTAAACATTTTACCAGCAAACCCGATTTCAGCCAGAGATTTCAAGATATATTTTTTGACTAAAGAATTTTTCAATTTCTTAAAACGGAGCTAAAAGGTATTTCTTTGATCGAAAGGCTTCTATTGCATCAGTTTCTAATTTGAGAAGATTATCTGATGTACCTCTATCACTTCTACCATATTTAACTATGGGTATTTTGCTATGATACGACAGATTTTTCAACATGCTGTAAATAATGTGGACTGGTCCTGGGGAGCGCTCTTTGCATGATTTAAGGACTGTTGTAAATTCTGAAAAAGGAAGGGGGAGGTTCAATGAAGTGTTCTGGGTATACATTTGTGCTGTTTGGTCTGGATTCCAGGAAGTTAAAAAGTATCTGTTAGGGTAGCAAAAGCTAGACTAAAGTATTCTCCTAAAGTATTTCCTATGACCATTGGATCTGTGGTAGCTTCATCAGCTGTCTTGAGCATCTTTATATTTATTTATTTGGTACCATATGATATGAATGTGAACATTCAATACAGTATTTATATAATGAAATAAAATTGTTGCAATACCTCTATGAATTCAGAACCTAATCCAAAATCTTGAGATCTCTAATAAGTAGAAGGTATCCATTTGTCTATTTGTTTTAAGAAACTTATTTTAATCTTATATTTATATTTTTCTTACATTTTCTTTTATGCTTTTACATATATTTTTATATTTCTTCTTCATATCTATATTTTATCTTTCATTTTTTTTTTTTTTTAATAATTTATATGTTCTTTCTAATTATCGATTTATTCTTTCTACTCATTCATTATTTATGATAATTAATAGTAATGTTTAATATTATTTTTATTTCATGTTATTGTTATATTTACTCATATTATTTTGTTCGATTATTCACAATATAGATCCATAGGTCCGCAATGATAAGGAAAAGAAATGTATTTTATCTGTCTCTTTCTTTTTAGAAAAAGATATTTTAACGTACATTTGAAAGAATCTGTCCAAAACGTCCTTTTCATTTTTTCTTCGTAACCTTGATTTTCTCCGTAGTCATTCAAGCTCATCTGTTTCAGTAAGATATTCAGTAAATCAATTAAACTTAATGTTTTTCTCATTCTAATATTAATGTTTTTCATTTACTATGCCTTCTCAAAATATGCATTGTGTTAGGCTCGTGAGGCGATTTTTTTTTTTTTTTTTGGCATTATATGATTATACAATCATAAGTTATCAATAATAAATATTTTTTTATTTTTATAGCTAAATATATTTTTTTAACTATCGATTTAACGAAACCTACGAAAATGGCCGATAAGAAGAGGGTTGGGAGAGATAAGACAGATGGAGGATCCCCCACCAGCCCTGACCAGGGCCATGTACCGAGGGTTGGAGGGGGTTTGCAGGAGGGTGGTTCGTAGGGGATGTTGTCACCCTTAGTGTTACCATGGCTACCAAACAGGACAGGCCCAGGATTTTCAGGCCTTGGGACTCCGACGAAGAGATCGCCGCGCCAAAGGTAAACACTATGTAAACTTTATTTTTGACTTCATTATTTATTTTTATTTTATTTTGGAGGGTAAACTTTAGTTTTAACATTAAGCTTAAAATAAAAGAGCAAAAAAAACTTAGGAGGCACTTCAAAATAATTTGTATAACTCTTGTGAAATATTGGATATGTAATATAAAAATGTTATAATGATGATCATTTGTAAAATTATAATTTCTTTTATTTAATGATACTAGTCATCATTATTAGATCATTAAGCATTTATAAGTAGTGAAACATCGTGGAATAGCTATTTATCAAATATGAACAAGACTGATGAATAATTAACAAAATATTTTAATTAAAAAATCAGAATTAATAAAATCTATTTTTATTTTTATTTTTTAAATCCTGATTGCCTTAAAATTATTAATAGAGATAGTTTTACTAAAAAATTTTATTTTTATATTTTAGCACACATATTTCAAAATTAAATCAACAAAAATCTTATTTTTATTTATAAAATTATCATGGACATTCGAGGATATAAAAAACAATAAAGTTATTGTATGTTTAAAGGAATAAGATTTAATTAATTATCAACCACTTTACCTTAATTAAACAAAGTATTATTTATTCAGGTTGTTATATTTCTTTCATTGAAACATAGTTTCTATGTTTGAATAAAACTCGATTTATCTAGAATACTTATATATAGGTTAGAAACAATCTTCTATAGGAAACGTCAGTCACAAACATATTAAATCCTGTAAATTCAGAATTTTAATTCAGACTTTTAGTTGTACTTTACTCAACAATCACTATATTAAATATTTAAGAACATATGTCTATTTAAAAAAAAAAGAAAGATATCTAAAACCGAAACATTCATTCATTGATTTGTAAAAAAAATAAACATGGAAAATCCTGCAGATGACTTAATTTTTTTAAATACGTCTCCATTACAGGTGGAAGAGCTTCGTGTGCCACCCTCAGATTCTTTTGAGAGTTACTGGGCAGCATGCATCGCGGCAGAAGTAGCTGCGGCGACAACCGTTCGCCCCGCCACCAAGCAGAGACCGAAGAAGTTTAGGTGTCCACATTGCGATGTAGCCTTCAGCAACAACGGCCAGCTCAAAGGGCACGTCAGGATACATACAGGTAAATATAATATCAATAGATTTTAAATATGAACCTCTGACGTCCTTAACTGCACCATGTTATTTTGATAATTTTTTCTGTAGAGTAGTTAGAATATAGCTGAAATATTTTTATACTCAGTAATAAATTATATTTCAACAAAATTGTATACACAATATATAGCCTATGTGTACAATCCAATGAATATGTTAAATGTATTAATATAACTTTTGTAAGACAGTACCAGTTTGAATACTGTTAACCTCCGAGATAAATAATTTATTAGATAAATTTATACGATATGATATCCGTATAACATGCAAGTGATTGAAACGGCATTAAAAATCATGGAATGAATATGAATAATATAGCATTGTACTAATATATTAAAAATCAATAAAATATAATTTAACCATAAACATTTTTGGAAAAAAGTTATCATTTGTTTAAGATATTTAAGGTATAATTTGTGGTTTTATCGGCCTGGATATTTTTGATAGTTCTTATCCACTCCTTTTTCCAAAGATTCTTCCTTGATGCCCCGCACTCTATCACGCTATTTTACAAACATTCCTATCTCACTTTCGCTTTCTTTTCTTTTGCTTATTTTTTTCATTTACGTTTCTTAAGTAATCAACCTGGCTTCAGTCCTTTAATACATCCATATGAAGTCATACTTTTCCTTTTCAACTCCATCAGGTATCCTATTTCTTTCAGTTTTAATATTTTTCATTAGCATTTTTTAACAAATATAGTTCTGAGGCATATGTAATTATAGACCTTAATACGACTTTATATGTCAAAATAAATTTTAAAATTTAGTAGAAATGAGTGTTAAGGATAGCTGTTTATTTTTTTGTCACTGCATGTCAATCATAATGCCGTTAATTGAAAGGGAGTCAACATTTCCATTTATAATTTCATCACAATTTAGTGACTAGTAGCGTTGGACCATGAATAAGAAATTATGTTTATATCAACCCAAAGTGCATAATTAAGATAATCATTTTGATATTATTACTAGCGATTTATATTAAATTGTTCTTTTCGTTTTTGCTTTTTTAGGAGAGCGACCATTCCGATGCGAAGCCGAAGGATGCGGCAAAAGCTTCACTCGAAACGAAGAACTGACCCGCCACAAAAGAATCCATTCCGGGCTTCGACCGTTCCCTTGCGAATCCTGCGGGAAGACCTTCGGTAGGAAAGACCACCTGAAGAAGCACGCCAGGACTCATATCCCTCAGCCTGCCTATCTCATTCCTCCGCCTTTCATCGTCTACCCCTATCTCTACGGGTATTGAGGATGAAAGAATAAGGAGCACCTTATAGTTCTCTGGAAGGGTGCGAAAAAATCGTCTTAACACTTCAGTGCCTGAAGAAAATAGTGTACCAAATAGAAACATAGAACTTGTGCAACACCGCATGTGCCGTATACAAAAAAAGTGCCAAAAATACAAATCTAGACAACATGAATTGATAATTATTTATAGTTATTTTGTAGTGATATGTTATTTAAACATAAAGGAATCATTTAAGGTTAAAAAAATCAAATACTTTAACTCACTAATTTAACTTTTAAGCGTGATACGAATTCCTTGATGACTGTAACGATTCTAACGTAATTTTAGGAAGCTGTGATATTGACTACTCGAAGTGAAAAATTAGGACTATATTGTGATATAAGATGACTTAGTATTTATAATTGTTTAACTTTTGCTTATAGTATGTTTTGTGGTTATATAATTTTTAAATCTGACTTTTATGATGATATTTTTTGTATATATTTTAAAGTTGATAAGGTTTATTAAACTGTATTCAATTACTCGTACAATTTCATTATCCCGTAAGGTCCCATGTAAATAAGATATATAATTTTAATCATTTAAAATGTAATTAATTATATTATAATTCATAATAGTAATAACAAGAAAGGAACTCCACCCCTTCCGTTCAAATGAATGTGGAGGGGGTCGGGGCGGAATAAAAGAAGTTTCAAGATGGCGGCTTGTTACATGAGTCATTGTGATTGGTTGTATTGAATGGACGATGGGGTAAAACGCACCCTCTTATTTAAAATTAATAATATTGCACATCCCTATTTTACTTATATTGATTTATTGCATATTAGCTGACACGACATTGCTTCGCTATTGCTAGATTTCAGAATATATAAAGATTAAATGATTACAATTGAAAACATAATATCAATTATTATGTTTAGTTAAATTTAGAAGCTTGCATACATATTATTATTTTTATGTTTTGAATCACAGAAATTTTAATTACTGTTTTATTCAATTTTAAGTTCATTACAATGCTCTCGGAAGTGCAATGTTTTTAGTGATTTCATTTGGCATCTATACAAACAAATCCCCTGGTTTTCCTACACAGCAGTATGCAACTTACTTGAGAAAAATACGGATACTTCAAATTCTATCCACTGATTGCACCGAGTAATATCTGCACAAAAATAATTAAATACAATGATTTGACAATACAGACTACCGAATTTTTTAAAGGTTATTATGGTTACTAATCCTCTAAAATAATAACCTATAAAATGTTGTTCAATCTCCATTGCTTGCAGATATTTTTCAGGAATAGGGTCACAACGGCAAGAAATTTGCCTAAGCAGTTGCTAATAGTAAAAGCAGAGAAGCGAACCACATTGAAATATATAAGTAATGAAAATGTAGTGAAATAAAGATGTGTCTTATATTCAAACATTATATTTTTTTTTTAAATAATATATTTTATAATTTTGAAGAATTATTCAATGTCAACAGGAATAAGCTTAAACCCTTAAAGGTCTGAGGAATGTTGCAAATATTAAATAGAATTACTCTTAACAGATTGTTTCATATCATCATAAAAGTAAAATGAAGAAATAGTTGCATGGATATAATTGTGATATATTAGGTGGGCATAGATTGAGGGATAAATCTGAAAAAAATAAAGTTGATACAAGTAACATTGTTTTAAAAAATTGTATACATATATAATTATGTTTTTAACCAAATAAAATTATATTATAGTTTAATCCTGAAGAATGGAAAATGAAATGAAATTACACTACATTAAATATAATTCAAAAAACAAATAAATAAATAAATACATATATATATATATATATATATATATATATATATATATATATATATATATATATATATATATAAAATAAATAAATATATTTATTTATTTATTTATTTATTAATATTTATTTATTTAATAGATATATTTACATATATATTTATAAACGACTGTTCATATAGCAAATGATACAGTATAGTACATCTCTCTGGTATTACAAAGATGCTGTTGTTGAATATCATTACATTTTTGACAGCTCACAATCAAGATGTTACGATATAGCCTTGATAAGAAGTGCTTGTTGGTGTCAGAAGCGTACCGACTGCTATGAAATATAGACGCGGAGTGTGGATGATTACATCAGGGTATTTTAAATTGAAATCGCACAAGTGTAGTATGGATCTGGGTTAGCTTGATCTTCCTGGGAGAGTCGAGAAATTCAATCATGCCTAGCAGAATACATTCCGAAAAAAAGAAAAATGTATGTGAGTATTTGGTCTATTTGACTATTTCATTAATTTATATTTATAAATACCCGAATAAATTAACAAAGTTAACTCATAATACACGGTGAAAAACATTTTTCACTATTGGTTATCCTTAACGATAAATCAGTAAGAAAAAACTAACAGACAGACATTTAAACCTTCATATATATTTCATATTTCGAATGTGTCAAAGTTCTCAAAATCAGTAAGCAACCTATTGAAGTAAACGAAAAATAAATGCCTGAAAATCGTATGTTTCAGTTTAATTAAGGTAATGTGGGGTAAGTGCGTTATCCGGTAAAGTGCATAATTGGCTCGTTAAATTCAAACCCTCAAGTGGTAAGAGTATGAACCTTTACGGGGAATGAAGTCTAAACACTAATGTATCAAAAATAAGCCTCGGAAGTTCGGTAAGGTGGAGTATACCGAGTTTTAAAGATATTAATTTTAATATGTTGATAAAGTTGTTTCTTTTCCCGTAAGCAGAACCCACAGAAGCTGTTCTTCAATGTCCTTTGTGATTTACATTTCTAACCTTGACAGCTTTCCCGCAATCACCCATAAAAGTGCAGATAGTGGCAAGTGTGCGTGATATTCTTTCTATCTACTTATATTGTGTATATGCAACTACGGACTAGCGAATTATTTTTTTTTTCAATTAATTTATTGAATTATATTCCACATCCCACTTTCATCGGTCAATGAAGATTGTAAAATGTCAATCTCAGACAAGCTTTAACTTTTTTCGGTGATTACATCAGTATAATAATCACTGATAGTTCGGAAAACAAACTATTTTGCACAGACCCCAAAACCGCTCCTACTTAAATAACGAGTCTTCAAGATACGTCGTACGCTCTTACCCCTTAAGGTAGTGGCAAATGCGTACTAGGAACTATTAAATTGAATTATAAATCTCATAGAAATGGACGTGATTGAAACGTTGGCTTGAATATAATATTTAAAAATAATCGTCTAAGGAACATTTTTAAAAACAGATGAAAAATCTAGCTTCAAAAATAATGATTTTACAGTCATCTAAAGTCGAACTTTGTAAAATCTAGTGCGCACGTATCCCACATTACCATACTTCAATTGCTGTTTGGTTTGTACATAGATAAAACATCGGTATGCACAAAATCGCACTTAAAGATTTTAGAGCTCACTATAATTAAATTGTTCGCTGAAATATTTCACTATATAGAAAAATAAAGGATTACGTTCTCAAACTAATCGATTGATACTATCAAGCTGTTAGCTCGAGAACTTAACACTTAACATCTCATTACAGTGATTCACAGCAAACGTTATTCCACCAAAATCAGTAGTTAAATAAAAAAAAAAGCCACATCCAACGTCGCTCCAGCCAAAATTTGACTCATCAAATTATCATAGCCAGTTATTAAGATGACTCAAGAATTAAACGATTTCAAATGAGCCGAATTCGCTATGTTACCTTCAGCTCTTAGACTTGCCTTAGCATTTGGATGGCACCTGTAACCTAAGAAGTATTTGGTATACCTAATTTTCTTAACATAAACTATGATGAATATGATTTAGTGTGAAACTTTATTATAATGTAAAATGTTTTATAATGCTTGTAATGTTTGACATTAAATTTCGAACAAACCACACGTAAAAATTGCCTGTCTGGTTAGAATATACATATATTAAAAGTTTCGCTTTTAAGCTCTCATCACCTCATTTCTGATTAAAATTGCAAACCTATCCATACATGACTTTGATAAATTTATAAGTTGTTAAATTAAATATTCTACCATTTTAAATGATTTTTAGAACCAAAAATAATGTTAGGCGTTGTATTTCTAACTCACAGGCCCTAGGACGGATATCAATATACATTATTTTATTTATTTTTGTTTATTTATTAATGTACACCTCTTAAAATATTAATTGACAATCTACTGATTGTCTGGTATAATAATGTATAGATGGTAAGTTATTTTCCATTATTCCCGGATTGACTTTCGGGTGATCTTCCAAGTTCACAACTAGCCTTTATAAAATAGAGAACTGACTCGATGGTTGGAGCAGATACCACGAGGTTGAGCATATTAGGTATATCAGCTCCTAATGAACCCAATCTTCAAAAATCTTTATTCAGTACTCCATTTTCTAATTACCGTAATGTGATAAACATATCCATTCCTCAATAAAAAAAATTAAAAAGTAAAATTGTTGGACACAAAATAAAAACCATTCAAAACGAAAAACACTGTTGTAGTGACCCAATTTAGAAAAGTTAAGAGTTAACTCAATCAGGATGAAAACAAAAATACTAGGTACTCGTATTGTTGTAGGTATATAAAGTTTTTTGATCTCCTAACCTCAATATCTCTTCGAAACTAGACTTGCTTCACCAAGTTTATTATATCGTTAAAAAGCTGATAAAATACAGAAACTTTTTTCAATTCCCTAAGGTCATAGCTAAAAAACACATTCCATTTACTTGTATACTTTGCTTTGGCTACTGTAATCGTCTGACGAAGCAATATTTTTCTACAAATTGCTTGCTATCTTATTGGAAATTCATCTTAGATTCGAATAATGGTGGTACTAGTTGAGAAATGTTCATTTACAATAGAGAACTTTGGAAAAATACGTGATTTTCTTGTAAAACCATTTAAAAAATCATATTTCGAAAACAGATAGAGATAAAAAGGTGCGGTTGGTCGCACTGAACTACATTTTTGATAGAATATCCCTCTCGGTAGCAGGCGAATATTCATTGTTATTATTTTTAGATTAATTTTGGATATTCTGTTTTAATATTTTTTTTGTCTTATTTTTGGTTTATAAATAAATCTTCTCATTTAGGTTGCAGTACTTCCTGTAAAATTCGCTTATTGAAGACGACGAAATTCATCACTTGACTCGATGATCCGTATTTGAAACTTACAAATTAACCTGACCCAATTAATTTATCATCAAATCCAACTATGTTTGAGGTTGTAGATATTGAGAACAGTTTTTCAATAGCTGCAAGCAATTTGCTATGTTCAAGGACATTTTTAATTTTCTCAAATAATCCATCATAACTCAGAAGGAAATATCTCCTTAAAGCTCGGATATAAGATTTGTGAAAAAATTATTCCGTTTCTCATTCGTATTACTTTCAAGGTTAATTATTTATTTAAGGTTTTGTTATATTTGAATTTTAATGTTTAATATTTAAATGTCATTTGACGTGCATTACAAAAATTAGAGAATATGTAAATAACATATTATAAATAACAACACAAATATCATATTTACTTAATGCTTATTAGGTAATAAGCATAACAGTTCTTAGACGTGTTTTTGTTGATTAATGATTATGTTATACTATTTTTAGACGCATAAAGACATAATTGCTTCTTTACACATAATATGTGCAATTTATGCATCTCTGTATATGTATATAATGTGTAATACAAAAATCTCGTGGATACTTTTTTTTTATTTTTTTTTTTTTGTAAGTTTTAATGTGTTAAATGGATCCGCGCATGGAAAGAAAATATTAATCCCACCATCTTTTATTGCTCTAATAAGTCAGCTATTTTTGTAAACTAAATTTGCTTTATATTCAGCGCAGTAATTGTAATTGAAGTAATTTCCTTCAAATAGATTACATTTTTGGATTTATTTTTGTATACGAATTACTAGATATTTTGAAATATCTATTTCCACTAATTGTTCGTGCTTCATGCTGACAGCCATTAAAATGTTATTTTCCCATAGAATTAATGCGGATCCTCTTTTTGCGACCAAAAGTCTGAGAAATGTTTTTGTCGTATTTTCCCCTTAAATAATATACTTTTGTATTGTATGGAAGGTCATCGGAGTGGGGTTGTGGTGCATTTTAATTCCGTTGCATAACAGTTTTGAAAGTTTTGGTGATGGCATATATAAATATATTTTTTGGGGGTCTCAACTATTTTCAATTTGTTTCTATGCCTGTCTAATGACTTGACCTAGACACAGTATTTGCACTTGCTCAGTTGTCAATTGCAAAGAAAGTTTGACTTTCATTACAACAAATTAACAATATTTGAATTACTATTAATATGTATCGAATATGTATCATATAATCTGTATCGCACTATAAATAAATTTATTTAATATGTAAATGTTTTTAAATTTTTAATACAAACTATTTTCTTGTTATACATAAAACACATTTTTCCAAAAATATTTTAAGAATTTTAAATATAAGTATGTTTATAATTCACGGAGTAATACATTCGTTTAAACTCATCCATCTTTCATGAATCCATGATTATTTTAAATTAAATAACCAAAATAGACAGCTGTTGCTTATTTGCAATTGAAATTCGAAACGATAGTGACTAATTAAACGTATTCACGGTTGTGAAATTTTCCATAAAAACGTCAACGTAGAACAATGACGCAGCTACAAATTATATAATTTTACAGGAGACACAAAAAAGCGATTTGATGCATGAATATAAAGATTCTAGGGCACAGGGGCTTCAGAGTAATGATGCAGAAAAGTGTTCTCCATATAATTTAAATTGTTAAATAATAATTATATTTACGTTCCTGTTTCTGACAGCACAACTTAGAAACTAGTGAAAAGTTTTTGCGAAAAAATAAGCAAACATGATAAGATAAAACACTTTGCGAACCTATTCGTTACATCATAATACGTACATTTGTTATTAGCATAATAGAAGAAAATAAATTAAAATAATTATTTTTACATCATTTATAAAATTTTGAACATACTTTATTAATGATGAAATAATTACATGTAACTTTATCCTGAAGAGCCCAATAGGACCACTCTTCATTCATATTGCGACCTCCTTCATTTCACCTATTTTGACTAGCACGTATCCTAATGTCATAGCATCCACAATTTTATATGGTTGTTCCATTTACAAAGTTTTATATATTGTCATAAAAAATGTATATTTTAAGTAAAACGTTATTGAGCCTTCTGTTCTAATTATAGTATTTCAGATAATCTGCTATCACACGTCGATGGATTATCGATTTATGACCGCATCCCTTTATTATCACTTATAAAATCGTTTCAAACATTTTAACTTCAACTATTTTTGGTATATCTATACAGGGTATATCAGTTTCAAGCGTTACATAAAAATTGTACATTGCTTTTATTAGTTTGTTGCGTGTTTTTTATTCTCCTACTAGCCTTAGACCCAAGCAGTTTATTTACTGAAGTATACATGATAAGAAAAATAGTTTAACATATTTACGGGTTATATTTTTAATTATAAAATAGAATTATACAAATATATAATTTACAAAATAAAGATAAGGAAAAGGAGAACAAAAAACTAGAATAGTAACAAGATTAACATATTTAAAACATAATATATAATACAGGTAGGATAGTTATAAACATATTAATTTAGTTGAAAAATTTGTCTCCTGTGGGAGACTGGAAAGCTTCCTTTTAAATTATACATATGGTGTTCGAAAAAATTAAGAAGTATGTGCTTTTCGTATGTAGAATTTCTCCACCATAGTTGTAAGAATCTGTACCGAACAAATGAAATCTTTCAAAGTATTATGCACCTAGATGGTACGTGTTCTGTCAGCGATTGCGTCAACTCTTGTACTTTATGTTTTTCTTTGGTTTTGTAATCCAATGCGAGGTATGTAATTGCACAGCGGTCGCCCTCTTATCGAATATCTCCAATATCTGCTCCAATCTCCTATTAAGTTTATTCTTTTAGAAAAAGACACTGAGCATTACACCGAATACGGACTTGACTTGACTGGAGTCGATAGCGGACCTGCATCGTGTATTTAATAAAAGACCGGAATCAAGTCCAGTCCGGGTTCGGAGTCGCCGCCTCCTATTAAATACAAAATACTGGTCCGCTACCGGATTCCAGTCAAGTCTGTATTCGGTATAATCGCACATTTAGTCGATAAGTAGGAGGCTATGGTTAGCAGCTGATTACTTTTTATTCTATCCGATACTTACATTGTGATTGTCCACAATCTTAATAAGAATGTGTCTGGTTTTGTCGGTCATAATAATATTTTGCTGTTAGTGTAATTATTATGATTAGTATGTCTTAAGATCTAGTACGGGTACTAATTATGGCTAATTTTTCCTCTTGCTTGTTTGACCCAGTGTTGTGATCCCGTCACAGTATATGCGAGCAGGATGATTTATGAAAGTGTTCCTAGTATTTTTCTTGCTTGTTTTGTAGAAACAACCATTAGAATTTTTGAGATCCTCAATGCATGTCGTTCAGTACAGCGTTTAGTGATGTTTGTATATTGGGTTTATACTTTTATTGTTTTATAGTGCATCACATTGTGTGTGAAACAGCGACTGTGTGTATATAAACAATTATATATAAATAGATACCATTAGTCGGGATTTCGTCACCACAGCCTCCCCGATGACAGAGATTGCCTCCCAACTCGACCGGACCGCCCTGAATGGGCAGTTGGAGCACCCCGCTGGGAGGGTCACTGTTGCGCGATCACCCGCTGCTCCATTATTCCTCAAGATGGTTTATTTATGTATCCTGTCCCCTCTGGATCAGTAGCTACTAATGACCAACTGTTGGCAAATATCCCAGCAGTAAACAACCGGTAGTGCCCCAAATAGGAAAGTGACAATAGAGGGTGAAGGATAAAGTACAAGAAGGCCGATTATTGATATTTCTGACAAAAGTGGAAAATAAATTGTTAACTTAAGTTGGTAGAATGTTTCATAGGCATTCAGGCCTAATTTAAAAGCTAATCAAAATTAACTTTCGCCATTTTTAATCGAAATCCCCAATATTTATTTATTTAGCCAATAGGTCTTTATTAATCCACACAGAAAACTGGTTTTCCATAGAACATAAAATATACTCTGGTGTACCTCAAGGATTAGTATTAGGGCTTATTTTATTCATATTATATACAAATGAATTTCTATACTTCAATAGAAAATTAATCTAGCTCTGTATGCTGACCCACTACAACTAGCCCCTCTGTGAGAGAGCACACTAAAAAATATTTGTTTCAAATCAAAGAAAATGCTGATGATGAGTAAACAAAAAAAGTCTTAAAAAGTCATAAGTGATATTATTATCCTATGGAATTAAAATTGTAAAATCTTGAGGAAAATACCAGATCGATTACTGCCCTCTTCACCTCCCCGATAGTATGGAGAGGAGGTGGCCAAAACTTTTGTCCCTATGGACGCCTAAAGTTTAAATCCAGGACTGGAAGCAATGTGTAAATACTACTTATTGGCGCATAGATACTATTTGCAATAGATTAAATAAAGTCCTTTCAACAATACGTCACTATTTGACCAAATGGAAATAAAAATCAAACATCAATAAATATTTTAATTTATCAATTGTGAATAGTTATCTTCACAAAGCGAAGAAAAATGATAAATAAAGAACCAATATTAAATAAGCTTATTTTTATAGGAATCTAACATTCACGATGCATATACTTTTTCCAGAAATTTTATGTCAGCAATCTTCCTTATGAAGTGAAAATTATCAGTAGTGTACAAGGTGTCTGTCCTTTCATTTCAAATTCTACCCGGAGTTCAACCAGCACTACATAACTAGTAGTAGTAACTGACTTCCCTTGCTAACACCAAAAGGATACAGGAATACCACTTTCAAGAGATTTTATGAGAGACAATTGGCAAAATTTCTTTTGTTCATGTAAGGGAAGTGGAAATTACACTATCGTTAGTATTTCAGCCGAGGCTATATAGATAATGTTTTGAAAATACATTATAATCTTAATTTATCATCACTGCATTAACAAGTCTTAGGAGGTGTATAAATAAATAACAGAATAAATAGCAGAATAATTAGCAGAATAAATAGCTGATGTTAGCAATTTGGATACTATATTTATGCAAACTACGGTTGAACAGGAGTTTTTTTTTTTATTAAAGAGATTGTATTAGATAGAGTATAAGAAAATTTTCAAGGAATTAGATTTATGTGAGACTGTGTCTTATATTTTTGTCTGTAACTGAAAATAATTCCATAATACCTAGTACCTATCTGCATTATTACTCAGACTGGTGGTTATTGAAAAACTTCAAATTTTGTTGTAGGTTCAATTAGGGATTGATAAATTATTTGCCACTTCTATAATTTTGTTTTTATTGAAAACTAGTTTCGAATGTTATACATTCATATTCAAAACACAATGCATCTCTAATGCATAAAATACTATCTAATATTATAACCCTCGAAACTGACATTCTTCGTACAATTTATAATTTATTTTCAAATGAGCAAGATTAAAATGTCTAATAATATTGAGAAAAAACACTGACACACTACTTGAGTTCCTAAGGCATTCGCTTGCTTTATTCGATGTAAAAAGTCATTATTTCAAAGATATTGATGAAATACCAATTCTGGTTTTAAACCTAATCCTAACAAGAAGAGTTTTGCATTTAATACTCCGTGCAAATCAATAGTTTCAATAATTAGATCAATAAAGTGAATATATTAAAAAAAACTTGAAATCTATATATAACTATCTTGAAACTGGCTAGGAGTAATTAAAAAAAACCTATATCAACACCTTTGTAACTTCTAAATCACTGCTGTATCGGAATGGCATTCAAGAATAAACTCATATCATACAGAGTTATTGATAACAAATTCAGATAAAAAAATCAATAAATATCATGCACTTATAATTAAAATGCATCAGGTTTCAAGGTTACTTTTATTTAGAAATTCGTAGTTATTT
>OX411308.1:103604756-103632340 GCA_948150685.1 Rhaphigaster nebulosa
AAATAAGATCCCACTGACAGCACGAAAATTTCACAGGTTTCCCGCTTCATAAGGCCGTTATCGTTAGTTTTAGTAAAAAATGTAACTAGACCTATTTTGTAGGTGATCTACAGCTGAAACTAATTTCGATTTCCGCAGCTTCATATTCGCAATCTACGCAAAGAACTGAGTGTAAAGATCGCGAATAGAAGACTTTTCTTGAAATACCGAAAATTGCAATGGTTTGACGCTACCTAGGTCTTTTGTCGTTAGTTTTAACTTAAAATGTAACTGGACCTTCTTTATACGTAATCTTGATTTGAACAACTTTTATTTGAAACTTTCCTTGATAAAATCCATATTTCTAGAAAAAAGAAAGACACTTTCAGGGTTTTTTTTTCTTGAAATGCCGAAAATTTTAAAGGTTTGACGCACCGTAGCTTTGATATCGTTAGTTTTAGCTTGAAAAGTAACCAAATCTTTTTTGTAGATAATTTTAGTGAAACCACTATTATTTGACCTTTTTTTCGATAAAAAGCATATTTCCTGAATGAAGAATGTTTTTTTCACAGTTTTGACTAAAATCATAATAAAGCTTCCTATTTCGATTTCCAGATTATGATATTCGTAATCTATGCAAAAGCATGACATCATCACAGACTTTACCGCTGAAGTGGGTCAATTGTAACCAGTAGGTGATAGACTACTTTCACCGGAAGATAACGCTCAGGAGGAAAAACCTTCTCCCTCGACACAACTTCAGAACATAACTCTACCTTTTCAAATATACCATCTTGAATTTGTTTTAAAACATTTTCATTTGTTTGACGTTCTTTCGATCGCGTGCCCTAATTGCTAAGTTGATTTTTACTTCAGTGACAAAAGGTTATATGGAGCACTCTACATATGAATATTCCCTATCGAGACTTTCTATTGCCGAACTTGACATTCTATCCGTGATCGGAAGCGGTAGTGTCCGAAGGAGCCGACCGAGGACGACGGGCAGCATCGGAGAGGAGATCTGAGGAGAGGGGTACCGGAGAGGCAACCGCACTATAGTTAGATATAACACATATATATAATATATATATATATATATATATATATATATATATCCCTTTATACTTACATGTATTTTACACTTTATGTCTATACTAATTTTACATTTGTTTGACTTTCTGTGATTCATGATTATGAGTTTTAATTTTTATTAACAAGTTGCACTTGTATTTAATTATTTAACTAACCTTGGGTTTTTTTAAAAGTTCCATAATAAAATTTTTTATCATTATACAATTAGTAATAGTAATTTTTTTCATGACTGTTTTATCAAAGAGCTTTTCACTTCTGAATATATGATTTACCCCACTGTGTAACGTATTCCCCGGGACAACCATATTTTAATGGAGCACTCTACATATGAATATTCCCTATCGAGACTTTCTATTGCCGAACTTGACATTCTATCCGTGATCGGAAGCGGTAGTGTCCGAAGGAGCCGACCGAGGACGACGGGCAGCATCGGAGAGGAGATCTGAGGAGAGGGGTACCGGAGAGGCAACCGCACTATAGTTAGATATAACATATATATAGATATAAAATATAGTAGAGGAAATGTCCAGGGAATAAAGGTTGTGACCTGCTGGAAAAGATAGGAGCGAGAGCTAGGAATAGCGGAGGGCATTGGAACATTCGCATAGGGGGAAGGAAATTTCGATGTCTGAGATTCTTGAAGGATGGTGGGGCGCGAGTAGGAACAATCAGTCAGGTGGGAGATTGGAGGCACGGGATAAAGAAAGAGTATGCCGAAATTTTCTTTAAAAAGGGAGAGATATTGGGGGCAACTTGCCCAACCAGGCACACTACGTGGGGTACAATTATTTTCAATTCGGTGCCTAACCAAGATTGTTCCGATTTTAGCAATTTTTTTTATGTTCATCAATTGGCTTGGAATATCGATACGTGATATATCGATATATAGTATTTGAAAAACCGATATATTATATCGATATCCTAACACCCGATATATCGAAGATATCGATATTTTACACCGATATATCGGTGATATTGATATTTTAAACTTTATTATTTTATTTTAATTAGAAATTTCCTTTATTCTTTATCATATTTTTAATTTTATTCGTGAGCTGTACTTTACATTATAGCTTAATTATTTAATCAATCTTATCTTACTGTTATAACTCATAGGTGTCACTAACGGTCAGTTACCTGTTGTTCATTGTTGTTGTTGTTGTTGTTAGTGTGGTAATTAAAGTGAAACAGAAACTAAAATGTCGCCGCCAAAAAGTGAAGTATGAAAACATTTTAAATCGAGAGACAGTAAAAGTGCGAAGTGCAAATATTGTCACAAAATATTTCGGACATCGGGAAACACAACAAACCTACTGTCACACCTCAAAACTTCCCATTCACACGTTTTTTCGTCTCCATTAGGGTCAGGTGTTTCTTCAACACCATCTGCTTCTAAATCAGAAGCAAATGAAACAGTTCCTCCGTCGAAAGCTTCTGACATAAGAAGTAGTTTCCAAAATATCGCTTCATTTGAAGAGAGAGGCCAACGACGAAGAAAAATTAATGATGCTATTTTATATTTTATCTATAAGCATACTCTGTCTTTCTACACTGGAAAAAATACAATGAAAAGTATTATGTAGGGGAAATGTCCCAAAATTTGAAAACAAGATTAAAGCAGCATAAGACAAATTCCAAAAATCCTAATAATAATAAAGAAGTATAAAAGAAGTTCAAAATCAATATGAAATTTAAAATCAGTACAAAGACATAATAAATAAAATAGATATATAATTAAAGAACTAATAATTGTAATGAAAATAGTAAATTTGAAATAAAAATAAGATCTAGAAGAATTACAAAAAGAAAAGAGAATACTACCATACGTATTGCTAGACAGTGAAGACACTGACCAGAATATTCAAGACTAGGAATCGAGGCACATTAGGTAGATGCTAACAACTAGTTTTAAATTTTAATGTGTTTCAACATTTCACAGTGTGTCATATGCATAGTAAATCATAAGTCTACCCATAATTGTACTTTCGTACTTTATTATGAAATAGGGTCCAGGTTTTTCCTCCTTGCCCTTCAAATAAACTTAAGATTTTAAGATTGCCAAAACAAAAAATAATATGGACCAATCATTCAGCAAATTGAAATAAAATAGACAATACTATAAATATAAATAAATTGTTGCATATAATCATTGGTTAAAATATAGCAAATGTTAATTTATAAATAAAATGGAAGATCTAAAATGGGAGATAAAATCTGAGAATAAACAATATTTAGTTGCCAAACAATAATTAGTATATAAGATTGAATCACAAATACTGTTAATTAATCCTATGTAAAGACAAACAGGTAATAATATAAATGGTAATTGTTCTGAAATATATATCAGATGAATTACATGTTTTTAGATAAATGTTTTGAGAATGCTCAATGTATGCATTGAAACTTCATAAAATACAATTTTTTTTTACAAAAATTAAACAAGGTTTTATTTTTGAAAAATTTGTAGAATGATATAATATATGAAATATGGCAAAAAAACTTCAAGATAAAAATGTTTTTTCTTTTTTTATAATGATTCATGGATAATAAAAATATTGCTCTTTAAATAATAATTATATAATTTCATGACCTTCTCATAAATTTCATAACGTTATATTCATTTAATGCACGGTTTCTTTTTCGTCCATTTCCTTTCAATATATCGATATTTGTTTACCGATTATCGGTGGATATCGATATTTGGTTTCGCGATATATCAAAATATCGAATATCGATATTTTTCTTTCGATGTCCCAACCCTATTCAGCAATGCCTAATCCACTTTTCGTTTAACTTACTTCAAAAATTTAATTGAATTTTTTTTTTTTGAGAATCTCAATTATGTCATCGTCGGAATTGTTGTTACATAATCGAACACAGCTCATTTTTTCCCCCAAGGGTTTCCTCCTTGGTTCCTCAAATATATGCAGAGCCCTCCTCAAAAAACCGATAATTTCTAAAAAGCATGCACTGTTAACACGGCTGCCATGGGCTGAAAAAAATTTCATAAAAAATGGAAACTTAGTATTTCAAATTTAATAACTGTGCGAAAACTAATGCGAACCTTACAACTTACAATTAAAATTAAATAACAAAATTTATTTTAAAATAAATTCTTTCGATACAGTTTTCTAATAGTTTCCAAATTTTTATGAATGTGATTATAGTTTTCTCTTATCTTCCTGAAGAATTTATATCTCATCATCTAATGCCCTTTATAAATCCTGAATTTCTTTATGAATATTGAGGTCTGGAATTTACCATTGTTGGATTTGAATGAAGAAAAAATTTGTGTACAGGTAGGTATTTGTGCCCAGAGCTAAATTTAATCTTTGTTTTTTGACTTTTGCACTCCTAAATTTTTGATTTGCCCCACTGTGCGTTGGCTCGACCCGCTGCGACCGGCACCGAGACTTACCCTCAACTAATGAGCCTCTTCGAACGTAGCTATGTAAGTAACTATTAGTTGAGAGTAGTTAACGACGAGATATAGGCATATATACATAGATATAGGATATATTTCAAGATATAGGCATTCGAACTGTCGTCTAACGATAACTTGAGTAAACTAAAACCAATTATAAACGTCTGAAGTAGGTAATTTAATTTTTTCTTGTTGGTAGATAAACAGTATCAACAAACAGTCAATAAGTTGTTTTCTCTTTCTTTCTTTTTACCCACATTATCTTCAACCTGGGAAAAACTTAAACCGATATAATTTATTTCAGCATTAACGCTTATGGGATTTATTTTAAGCTGTAGATAACATATTAATGGAACAATAACAAGTGTTACCTGTTTTTAATTTCCTATCTGTATTTTCGTTAGAAATTTTCTTTTTAATGAAATATTAGTGTGCTAAAAAAAAATCCTATGGGCTATGGGGAAAAAATTGAATGTCTTTTATAAAAGAAAATATGTTTAATAATAACGCCCAAAGCTATTAATTTACAAAAAAAAAAAGATTTTTTTTTTAAATATCTTTGATCACAAACAATTTACATTGAAACAAAATATTGAGTCTCTGAAGAAGTCATTAACTCTCTTGTATGTATATGTCTATGTATGTGAGTGTAAAGAATATTCTTTAAACCCACATACATATTAACAATGATATTAACATTTAATATTCGTATTTAAATATATAAATACGAATATTAAATGTTAATATCATTGTTATGTATAAAAAATATGATTACAAATATGGAAAAGGTGGAAATATAAACACTTTCATTTCTGCATGTTAAGTAGTTTGAAAGAAGATTTATCTAATGGATTTAAACAACACAACTTTAAAATTAGTAAATATTTTTTTTTTTTTCTCGAACCTTACCTTGATCTTCTTTGCGATATATACTCCAAAATAATTCTATTCTTTGCCTAGCCAGTGAATGTCTAACTTCCATATGCTCATACTTCATCCCATATCTTGATATATATTATTTTTGTTAGAATATTACTTTTCGAGACTTACAGAATCAGAATCGAGACTTACAGTTTTGAGTTATATTCAGAAATAACTTGTGGACTGTATATCGATTGAGGCTCTTTTACTTTGAAAGCCATTTTTCAATGGCAACCGAATCGAAATGTCTTTTCTATCCTCTTTGGTCGGAATTGAACTGTCTGTACCTCTCGAAGTGGTCAGTCCGATGCATTCCGAATGGGAACCAGGACTAGACAAAATCCATCAATAGCTACTCCACTATGCTCTTCATTCATAAAAAAATCCCAGTCAATTAAACACGGTGCTACGAGAGAAGAGGCCACCCAGGTGCCGTCAGTGACAGACCTACGGCTGAATTTATTGCTCTTGACTAAATACTCGATTCCATTCAGTGGTCAGCTTTCTCACGATGGTCTCTCCAAATATACCACAAATCATTCAGCGTTGGGCGTGTCGCACCGATGAGATCCCTCTGGAATTTCCCCGATTTGGGAAAATATCCGCTAATACAATATGTGATTTTAGTTGCAATGGAACACTTCAGCTTTCTAGTTCTTATATGGTCTATCTCGAAACTTGAGGAATATCTTGTATGTTTTATGGGTCCACACGAAGATCGACTGGAATGCATTCGCAAGTTACAATAATCTGTTTGAGATATGATAGGAACTTTCAGTGGTAAAAATATTAGACTGAAAAAAATATAATTATTTTTTTCAGACAGTATATCTATAGGAAAAAATATTATAAAATATATATCGACGTCGTTTTTTGAAAAAAGCTTAAGCGCCAAAAATTCGAAATTTTGGTTTTAATTCATTAGGAGACCTAAATACCATCCCTATCGATTCCCACTCACGATTTGTCAAAAAAAAAATTTGGAAATAGTCTAAAAATCGTCTATTGGTGACGTAAGAACCCAATACTAACGACTCTCAGTCGTCACTCTGGCCATGACCAGTGCTAAAAGTCTTGAAAATATATTGTTATTATAAATGTTTTTCTCCCTTAATAAACTCCTTCTGAACACAATAAAGAGCATATGTTAACTTAAAAAAATATATTGTTATTTGGGGAACAACGTTTCATGTACAGTTTGCTACATGGCGTTTATGTCTTTTTCAAAAAAATGACATCTAACTGCAAGAATAAATAGGGAAAAAATTTAATCATTTTTTATAATGACCCAAATACTGGTCGAAACGCCAGATAAATAAAGATATGTAATTTCTGAAAAGGGATATAAAAATATTTAGACAATTAGACACAATTATAATTAGCCTAAAAATCAATTAAGTTAAGAACCATTTTTTTTTTCAGAATTATCAAACAATAAAATTAGCAAAAGATTGCAATAAAATCAATATTAATAAAATCTAAAAAATAGAACTATTAAATATATCTAAAAAATATAAAATAAAATAAGAGGACTTACCAATCAGACACAGAGAGACATAAAAACAATTAGACACAATCATAATTTGTGTAAAAAACAATTAAGGTAAGAACTATTTTTTTTTCAGAACTATCAAACAATAAAATTAGCAAAAGATGGCAATAAAATCAATATTAATACAATCTAAAAAATAGAACTATTAAATATATCTGAAAAATATAATAAGAGGACTTACCAATCAGACACAGAGGGACATAAAAACAATTAGACACAATTATAATTAGTGTAAAAAGCAATTAAGGTAAGAACTATTTTGTTTCAGAACAATCAAACAATAAAATTGTCAAAACATTATAATAGAATCAATATTAAGAAAATCTAAAATATAGAACTATTAAAATTAAAATTCGTTAAAAATTTTAAAATTTGAAACATTAAATTAAAAACATTAAAATTCAAAATTACAATTTAAAATTTGTATCTGGATCTATACAGAGCAGGCAAATAGGTGAATTCAAAATCATCATTATTGATTTAAAATACTTATATTTTCGGAAAAAAAAAATTATTTAAATCTTTGGCTTTAAAATTTACAACATTATTCATGTTTTCCGAAATGCATAGAGCTTCCATGTTCTTTTTTTTTGTTCTGAGTTATATATGTCCTATTTATTATATACAGTCGTTGGTGCGTCTGTTTGTGGTTGTGTACCTACCTTCTGAACGACCTCGCCAAATAATTCCATATTAATAGAATATATAATGAAAACAGAACAAGCAATGATATATCGATATCAAATCGACAGTGCAAATTCTACCATATATATCTCGTCCCCACTTCTACTTTCTTGGCAAAACTTATTTAATTGTTTGTTGAAAGTCTTTTGATAAAACCTTTCGAACCTTGTCATGATATTCCTTTTCCAAAGCATCTACTTTCGTTGAGAAAAATAAGCAAAAGCCGTCAAAGTTGAATCCTCCTTTTGGTCTAAGTCGTTTTGGTGAATTAGTTTCATTCGAATTATCTGTTGTTGTCCTTTTAGCTTATTATACGTAAAATGTTTTTGTGTAGGTGTTTATACAGCTTTAGTTTCTTTTGATTCTTCTTCTAATGGCAAATGAAATGTTTTTACAAAGTTTCATCAATGGACATTTTTTTTCATTTTTTTATTTTTGTTTACTGGTACTATTAGTAGTACCTGTACTACAACCAGATTTGCCCTCTTTCACCATATAATTTTTTATGGACATTTTGATACTTCATTCTTATGACAAATGAAATGTTTTATATATATATATATATATATATATATATATATATATATATATATATATATATATATATATATATATTATTTTATCTGTACTACACCAACATTTGCCTTCTTTTCTCCTCAAAAAACACCCTCCCATCATAGACATTTATAAGGGCTCTTTTGGTTCTTAATTCTCATGAAAATGGAAACCTTTTTACAAATTTTTATCAACATACCTTTTTTTTTTTTTTCGTAGGTATTTCTTTATCTGTAGAAGCACAGGAGTTACTTACCCCACTTGTCCTCAGGGCTTTACCCACTGAGCTACCCCACTTGATTGATTTATTATTATTCAATATGAAAATCCAATCAACTCTATCATTATTATTATAAGTGATTTTAAACCATCATAGAATATATTAATATAAATTTTGTAAACATTTAAATAATAATTAGCCAAAAAAAATGTAACTTCTAAGCTACTGAATAAAAACCACACTACAGCTGACTAGACAAGTTCGTAAAAGGAAAATCCAATATATTTTTTATATTTATTATTTTTCATTTCAAATTTACATGCATTCAAATTATTTATGCATATCATGAATTTCATTGGCGGTTCATAAATAATGAATAACAATCATGATTTAAAATGATGACGCAAATAGTTGTTTTAATTATTATCCGTTTTTAACAAATGAGATCATTTGCACGTTACAAACATAAGTTGGATCATTTGCTGAACACTGAGCTTATAATTCTGTACGCCAGAGGTAAATTGTCATGTTACATGTCCAAAGTTTGACACGAGGGCAAAAAGAAGTTTCAGATGGAACTGTATTGCTTGTTGTGGATTGCGGTCAGTCTATAATGACAATATAAGCCATTCTTCGAAAATAGGAAGATTATCTAATAAGTTTCTTATTACAGAGCACTGCAATATCTTTCGTTCATTTTTTATTGATTTTAATTGTACATCACATACTGTTGTCAACATATCCCATCGTAATTGTGTCCAGAACGGAAGATAAATCAAAATATTCCAATTTTCAAAAGTGAGGAGGTGAGGTGTGTGGGAGGGAGTAAGCATAGTAGAGTGGGGGAGTGAAGACAATGTAATATTACAAAGAAAAAATAGAAATAAAATAAAAAAAATTATAGTTTTATTGAGACATCTTTAGTTAACTTATTACATTATTATTATTATTATTAAATTATTACAAATCGTCTGAGATAAATTTATTTTAGCCTATAAATAAAGAAACTGAATTAGAGATATGCTAAATGAAATACAATTTTTATAATAAATAAAAAGTGAGGGAGTGAGATTTATGTGAGTTGTTTACTGATTAGGTCTTAACTTTAGAACCTCCATATTTATACCACGTCAAATCCTTCGAAACCTGAAGGACTACAATAGAAATTCATCAAGTATTTAACTTACTTTCTCTATTCAATGAACAGATGAGGGAGTGAGGATCGCCAAACATAAAATACATTTTTTAACTTCACAGTCACAGCATGTTAATGGAGGTTTTTCTCAAAATCGGTTAAATTATTGTTTGGAGAGAAAGCTCGTCGAAGGTTTGTCTTCTTCAGCTGTAGAAGACTGGAACTTGGCGCCAATTATTTAAAAACTGAGGATATGAGGTATATGTCCAAGGGACAGTAATTAATATAGCTAACGGTCAATGTAATTATTCTGGGACCGATTTGTTTTTCTTTACTGAAAAACATGACCTCAAAAACGCATTTTTAAATCCGGTTTTTCTTACTTCGGCCACTCGGAAGTACGACCGAAGGGGAAATGTTACATCGAAAAATCGTCATATCTCGGCAAGTACTCGGAGAAATTTAATATTTCATATTATTAAGGCTATATTCAGTGGCGTAGAAAATGAGGGGGAAGGACTGATGGCCCTGAGGTGGTAAATCCTTTTTCCCCCAAATTTTAAAAAATATATGATTTTCATATAAGTTTGGTATTTTGAGTAATAATTTTTGATCCAATTTTCATTCTTGTCCTTAAAACTTACGTCCTATTTGGCGATTATACACACTTAACGATTACTTGCTTTCTCATAAAGTCTCTCTTGTAATCCCCGACCTAAAACAAATTCTGCTTACGCGCCAGACTATACTGATAAGTTAACTATTGAGGTTAAGTTAGCTCGATCTTCTATGACAGAACCACATCTATCCTGGACGAAATACTATTCCTCTTCGTAGAAAACTTGAGGTATTTGCGACTGATGCGGTAGTTCTGATGTAAAATATAATTTAGCTCAGATACGACACAGGGTAAGACGATCGCTAATTTAGCGATTTCTTGCAACCTGATGATAACTCCTAAAGATAGTGGTAGATGGTGACTGGTCTTGAGGAGCTTGGAAGAAATGTCACTTGTAATATTAACAAAACAGTTTGTTAATCAAGAGACGCTCCGCTATGCTGCCCTCTTTGAATGTGAGCAACGTTCGGTCCGATATATTATGTTGTATATTAAATTATTAAAACTAATTTAATAAAAAAATATTTATATTTGGAAACAAAAATTAGTTTTTATAAACAGCATTACATCTACTAGGCATGTAGAGAAAAAATAACTTTAAATTTAATGTTCGACACAATAATAAGTAATCCTATGTGCATAGCCTATTCTTGCAATTACAGGTTGTCCGCAACTGGTGAAGTAATGCTAGATAACAAAATAAGTGATTTTCTTAAAAGGTTATGTATGAGCAATACTCAACTAACAAAGAAGTACCAGTGATGCAAAACAGGGTATTTTTGGGAACATGAGTCCGTTGTTTAATTGCCTGACCAATTTTAAATGAATAAAGAACTTTGAAAATTGTTTTTATTGCCTTCTCAAGAAGTATTGAAAATAATAATTGTTGGTATTTATAAATAATATAATAAGTGGTATTTTAAACTTCATTTGTTTATTACAGGGTTATAATATGTAATCTTCAAGGATTTCAAGCAGGAATTTGTTTTTTTTTTGTTTTATTAATATTATTTATAGCATGAATTCTTAACTTCTACAAACATGTAACTTAGCCGCGTTTTTTTTACTGTGTGGATTAAAACCAGTTTCGAAAGTTGCACATGGCCATGAGGTTTTTATCAATATGTTGGATCATATACTCGTATTTGCACTGACTCTATATTTAGTTGAAGTTCCAAATTTGCGGTTCAAGATAAATAAGAAGATTCATTGGGAAAGACTGAAGATGGAAAGATGAAAGCGAGTTTCTAGAGAATAATGCTATAAGATGAGAATTCGAAACCAGTTCAAGCTCGACAAAACTGCAGTGATTATTCCCGAGTCACTTGAGTGCTGGGTGCACAAGAGGTAAAATTTGATGAAAGTTATGAAATAAGATTATTTAACAGTGCTTTAAAGGCTTTAATCAATTGCAGAAAATCTGTATAGTAGTGTGCATCATAGAAATTAAACTTAGTTAAAAACCCAAGCAACCAATTTATGAGTAATAATAATCAGCTGTTCTCGAACATATGCCTTATCTATCAGCTGATTGTGGGGGAAAGGGGGTGTTCCATTGATCGGTGATAAGAAGGGTTGCCATATCGAACGGCCTAAGGGCGCCTGTGCTTACAACCCCAGTCTGCTGCCATGTCTTGCTCGACATCATCCCTTACGTAAGTTGCACACCATTTCACATTTGGTACATTAGCCGATTCATTTTCTCATAATGTGCTAGGTAATTAGAAAAATTATTACCTTAATATATCCATGAGTTGAATTGACAATATCAACCAAATATCTAATGGCTAAACAGTTTATTATACAATCTCGATTTAAAATTACTAAATTTTATTTTAATTGAATGATGCATTAATACATAAAAAAATTACACATTAGACATAAAAAAATTTACATCAGCTTACTTATAATTCATGAAATTAGAAGAGACAAATAAAAATGTTAAGTAATAAACTATCCAAACCATTTTTTATTTTTATTTAACATTTTTTTTTATTTTGAAAGTTTAAATTTTTAAGTTGGAAAAATAAAAAAACATAGTTTATTTGTAAATACACCATGAGCAACGCAATCCTCTAAAAGTGTTTATATCAATACTCGTTTAGTCAATTACTTAAAATAATGAACAAAAATTGAATATTTCCTAGTGCTGTTTTTATATTAAGATATAATGTATAAATATGGGATGTCTATTTATTAATTTCTACTAATTATGTCTCTATTTAAATATTTGTAAAACAGGGTCCGCCCTGAGTAAATTGCAGTTCGAGCTTTTTAAGTGGTGAATGTTTTATTTAAATTTAAAGAAAAGAAAATATTTTTAAAATATATATATTTATATATACTTTATAAGCATGCATATTGAAAACTCATATGTTTACTTACAACTGATTTTGACATTTGAGGAGTTTTCTATCTAAAGTCAATACATCCACATTTGAAAAATTAAAGCAAAACAATTATTAGAGGGGCATCATCTCATGAGATAAGGCAAATGTTTTTTGAAAATGTTGATTTGTAACTCCTATTTGACAGGGGGGGAATTTAAATTTAAAATATTTTTAAATTTGAAATAAACTGAATAATTTTTAGGTTTAGAATATTAATTTGTCAAAAATCTCTTATTAACTTTTGATAGAAAACTCCTCAATTATAGTTGAAAACATTAATTATCTAATTATCAAGATTAGTTACCACCAATTTTGCAATAAAAATATAGGTAAATAAATAAAATACTGCAGCATATTTATCATAATATATAAATATATGATACGTAACATATATTATATATATATATATATATATATATATATATATATATATATATATATATATATATATATATATATATATATAGCAGATGCATAACAATCTGTATCTGTTTGTTTGAACAAAAATTAAATTTGTGAACAGCATTAATTCTACCTTTAATTAGCTTTGAAATGAACTACATTCAAATGGGTGGGCATTGGTTACAAACATTTCCCATATGTTAAATTTTAACATGATACAATTTTTTTTATTTTCTAAGTAACAATAACAATGTAAAAAGGAACTTTGTGGCTATGGTCCAAGGGTCAATGAACTTTCATCCATGGGAGGCTGAGTTTTATTGATTGGTCCTATAAAACTGTTGGCCTCCTCCAGTAAGCTTATGAGCTCTTCACTTTTATTACTAATGTAATGAATTCAGTCAAATAACATTTATTGTAAATGCAAAATACAGAATTAACTTGAAAATACAATATTCCCTTGATTTTGTTTATAATCATTATTTGTTTCATCTTAATCTTAATCCTAAAAAATAAATTATTAAAATTAGTGTTATATAAGAAAATTTATTTAATTCTGGTTAAAAAAAATAAATATATCATAATTGAAAGTATTGTAAAAATATTATGCAACTTTAGAATATTTGTAATATTCTTTCTTTCTTTTTTTTTTTTTTGATAAGCTTTTTATTGAGAAATAATAAAATCTGCCAATAGGTATTAGGGCTATGAGAAACAATTCATACCATAAATACAAAGTAAAAAAAAAAAAATTACATAAAAAGAAATTACAGTAATTTAAAAAAAACAATAGGCACATCACAATGAAAATAAATAGGCAGACAATTAAATAATAACAACCCATATAAAGAAAATTTATTGCGTAAAAATAAAATAACATAAAATATTATTTCTAACAGTTTAATACGATATTTTCCTTTGAAACAATAAACTTGTATGCCTCTTTAATGATTGTATTATTATATTATATTATATATATATATATATATATATATATATATATATATATATATATATATATATAAATCATTATTGCAGTATTTGAAGAAGTAATTAATAATTAATATTACAGGGGTTGATGATGGGCGGCCCACTCAAGCATGGATGCGAAGATTATTGGACTTGGAACAGACAAGACAGGAGTCGTGAAGTTCAAATCTACGGACGAGGCTCAAGCCTCTCATGCCTGGCATACTTTCACCCTAACTGGAGCTCTGGTACTGCAGCTGTTAGAGGCACAAGAGTTCTCAACAATGGCAGATACTACTGGGAGCTTGAACTTTCACGACGGATATTTGGAACCAGCATGATGTTTGGTGTTGCAACGAAACATGCAAGACTTCATGCAGATGCATTTGTAAATTTAATTGGGGAAGATGAAAATGGTTGGGGATTATCCCATAAAGGGTTTGTCTTCCATGCAGGTAAGTGGGCATATTACACAAAGCCCTTCCAGGAAAATGTAGCTACAACAGTAGGTGTTCTTTTTGATGGCATAGCAGGTACCCTCACTTTTTATAAAGACGGTGTTTGTTTAGGAGTGGCATTCAAGGATTTGCATAAAGTGCGCGAAAACTTGTATCCCATTGTGTCCTCAACAGCAGCAAAAACTCAAATGACACTTTCTCTGATGAAGAGGGACTTTGTGAATTTACAAGACAGGTGTCGAGCAGTAATTGTCTCTCAGTTGAACAAGCCATCAGACCTTGATAGTGTAGTTATGGAACCTGGACAACCTTTACCTCTAACAATTAAAAAATATTTAGCAGAAGCTATGTTTAGGACAGCTGAGCCTACTAAGAAGTACTATGTTCTCGATTTTTAAATCAAATCAATTTTTCTGTGATCTCTTTATGCTGACCACTTCAGAATGTGTTGGTCATTAAATTCATTTTATAATTTTAATTTGTGAGCGTTTTTTATTATATAAGTTTGTATTTTACAAAATAAAACTAGTTCAATCAAATATATGACCACTCAGGGTATCTTAATGTTAAATTTTAGGTTAAATTAATGAAATGCACTTCATATTAAGGATAAGTATTTTTAATAATTTTTAAATTGTATATATTGCCTTAAATGTACATAAAATATTTTAAATACCAAATTTAGACAAGTTTATAAACTTAGATAATAATTTTTTTTTTTTTGGATTGTGGCTGAATATGCTGCAATCTTTGTTAAGAATTTTATTTAAATCATTTTTTCAAGAAAAATATTGTGATACATAATTTATTTCTTAAAGTAATTTTAAAATTATTTAAGATATGATTAATCTTTAGAATAAGGACAAGTTTTTTTAAAAATAAACATGAAATATTTCTTTTAAAAAAAAACAAAAGAAAAAAATACTGGTGGTAAAAAAGTCAGACATTTTGATCAATACACTTTTTTACCATAATTTCATTAAAGTAGATTTATAGCCATAGTTTATTCATATTTAGTATGGATGTAGAAAATTAAACCGTGGATATCTGATAATGTGCCATCAGGACAAAATTCTTCGGTATATTAATTTTTGTACAATACTGAATAATTAAGATAGTGATAAGTTGCAAATTTGTAAAAATATTAGAGAGGATGAAAAAAAATAGTGTGCAATAATCAGTATTAAATATCTGGTCACGACATTAGTGCAATGGTCTGCTTTATAACTATGACTTAATCTATATTATTTTCAAAGTGATAGTTTTATAATAATTTGTACTTTAAAAGGATGTTTTCTTTAATGAATAGTTACCTAGATCTAATTTTATTTTTTTTATTATTTTTTCTTTTAGAAATGTATTTACCAGCTACAGATTTAATAAGAATATTTTTCAATGATTTTTTTTTTTTTCCAATAATTAATTATATTCAATTTGTTGATTAATTTAATGAATCTTTAAAAGTTACTGGTAGTTAGATATTGAGAAAGGCAGTATGTTGATAGTGAATAGTCTAAGAAGTTCAAATTATGCATCCGATATATACAATGAAACAGTTCCCAAGTTCTGGAGCTGAAGTCTTATTTGTACAGAATACTAGCGAAGGAGCAGTAACTCAGATTGTCTGTATAACTGATGTATGCAATATTTCACTTGTTATGAAAGGCAAACAATCACCGAAGTTTTTTTTAATTTCTTAAAAAAATACTCATGTTTTTAATGGTAATTTTACATATGTCCATTCCAACTGTTCATTAATAAAGTGGTTGAGTTTTAATAAGAATATTAATATCTCATTGGATGTCAATTTGTTCTTACAAACCTTTTTTATTTAATATCTCCATCTGGTCATGTGAAACTTAAACTGAACAACGTTTTGAAAAATTCTATTTGTTTCTTAATATAAGTGACATTCATAGATTACTTATTTATATATTTTTTAATTTAGTGAATTTTTGGCATAAAGATACTTGTTCTAATTTCGAATTGTGCAATCATTTAGAAAACCTTTTATGGTTAAATATTTTTAATGTCACAATCTTTATTTCTTTGAGTGAACTCTGTCTTATTGAATAAGTAAATCAATCATTTTTAACTGGCATTAGTGTAGAAAATGGCATCAGGACACAAAAACAACTCAAATTGAATAATTTTTCATTTCTGTACATGGACAGCATTATAATAATATGTAGCAAAACTAAATTATAGTCTAGATAATTTATTTTCGTTTTTGATTACCATGGTTTAAATCAGGCGTGTCAAACACAATTAAAGTAGTGGGCCACATCAAATTTACAAATTTTCTTAAAATGATATTTTAAAGTGACGATTCAGGAATATGGACAGAATTTAAACCATATTATGTAATGAAGTGAATTCAGGGTAATAATCCATAACATTATTTTAAAATTGTCTTTTTTATTTCCTTGTACTCAGTAAAGTAAGTATTGTAATCGCGAAAATTTTCTGTTTTCAGATTTCAATGTTAATATCCATTTTGACCATCCCTGAATCCATTTTGACAAGTTTCGTCGTGGCGTCTGTTGTAGGTTCGTTCGTGCGTATCTCGCATAACTCAAAAACGGTTAGCCATAGAAAGTTAAAATTTTGTATTTAGGATTACTGTAAAATCTAGTTGTGAACCTCATTTTTTGGTCACTGTATGATTACCAGAAGTAGTACTTTACTTAAAGGTCATTATTAATTTTCAAAAAAATTTATATTAAAATATAATGAAAAACTTCTCAAATTTGGTGTATAAAACTCACATATGAATATAAACAACATTATGAAATTTGGTAAAAATTGGCAAACCCGAAGTGGCACTTTACTTAAAGGTCAGATTAGACATTCATCAAAAATTACATTAAATTATAACGCAAAACATCACAAATTTTGAAAATTTGACTTTTATATCAATATAAATAATACCATTGATTATGGTTGAAATTGAAGAGCCAAAAGAGGTACTTTACTTGAAGGTTAGAATTAATTCACGTCAAAAGACTTAATACGGAGATCATATGGTTTGGTGATAAAGGTTATAAACACAATTGTATTTCCATTCTAATTAAACAATTTTATTACTTATTTTAAGTGTTAAAATTGACTGTAAATTACTTTTTTTTCTTCCACATTTGTGAGCTGAACAAGTCTGCAGCAGGAGAAGAAGATATAAATTAAGCGGGTTCTTCCGCTTAAAATGTTGAAACCGTCGATTTCTAATGCTTTCTCTAATGACATAAACAGTTCTAATTTTGTCAAGGAACATGAAGAAATCTTTTAGGAACTTGTTATTAACTGAAAGAAAACGACATGTAATAACGGAATTAGACCTCCAAAATAAGAGCTTATAATGTGTCTGCATGTGTTTATAGATGTACATCGCGACGCCGAGTATCGTTTTTGAGATACAGCTATCTTTTGAAACTAGTAACCAAGTTCAGGGTCACTTTTTGAGCCACCGATTTATAGTTTAAAAGGCGTACAAGGAAGTCATGGGGTGTTCACATCAGATGTTTTTACTTATTTATTTCAAATTAAAAAAAAAAAAAAATAAGCAAACCAATTGCTTTGGGAGAAGTCTGCATAAAATCAGGTACTTAAGGATTAACCCTTGTATTGCCTACAGATGTGTGATTATTCCTCACCCTTAACTGCTCCATATCTTCTTACCAGCTGCTAAAATCATCAATGGCTATTAAAAGACAAACTATGAATCAACTCATAATGCTTTTTTAAAAAATACCTTATTATCTCATATATAACTATTTCTATTTCTATTTATTTTAAGAGAATATTGGATAAGTCATGCATTCTAAATACTATCACAGTGGAATAAGGCTTGGAGAATCATTGGCTGTTCTAAACTACAAGAAATCAAACAAAACAGTATAAAGTGTAGTACTAAATGTTTGAGAAGAGAAGAGACAAACCAGAGGTGTCCTTTCAGAACCAGCCGCTGCAAATTCTCACATGACTCCAGCTCCTTTTAATAAAAGCCTTGATTTGTCAGATGCCTTGGCTAAGATAGTCAACCTGTATACATACTCTGAAGATGGTAATTCGGAAGTTATGCAATATAGCCCTGCTCGAAATTCAGCAAACAATTTTTGGCCGAGTTGAAGAGTTAGCTAGTCAAATACGACAAAAAACCTGAAGCAAAATTTTTTAAATAGAATTTCGAGCACGGGTAACTCGAAAACTATGCAAGAAAGTGAACAATATAATAGAGTAAATCTTATGGCACACATTTTGTCAGCTTTAATTTTGCATAGAGTTGTCTAATAATTTTCGAGAAATTAGTGAAACACCGAAAAAAGGGACCTTTTTCACCCCACCTCACGTTCTCATCAGCGGGGACTTTTAGTGTTTGTACAGGGCACTCCAATAAATAACTGTGCTGAAATTCAAAACTATATGACTTATTTTTTTCAATTTTTCACTTGCTGCTTATACTATTGTTGATATACACTTCCAATAGATGGTAAGTATAAATATTTTAATAACTGCTTTACAACTCGTTAAGGTGCATCATAGAAGAGAGATGGATGAAGGAAGCTCTTAAAAATAAATAATTTGAGTCTCAGAGTTAAGATATACATAAGTAGTAAGTGATTGTGTTTATTGTATTTGGTTGGAGCCCATTTCAATTTTTCATTTGGGAATGGGGCGAGAATTTCATAGCTTGTCTAGAGTTATCCCCAAGTACACAACGTTTCTCGATATACTATTTTTTAAAACCCTATCCTAAAAATTCTCGGTAGTCTCAGATTTTTATAACCAGGTACAGATAAGTAATCCATAAACTATTAATGATTACGGGATAAAAAAAATAAAATATAAATAAATAACTATTTCCCTATTAAGAAAAAAAAACTTTGAGCAACAGAGTTCCGCCACTAAGGTTGTATTTTCACTATAATCCAAAATTGAATTTATCAAAATGGTGGAGGTGGGAGAAAAACTACTCTAACACCAACTCAATTCACATATTTACAAAATTTCAACCCTCTAACTCAGTTAGAAAGAGCTGTAAAAGTGCGCAAAACCTTAAAAACCACGGGATAGGAGAAAAAAAGTTTAGACCCCAAAAGGCACTTCTCTAACACCAACTCAGTTTACATAAAAATTGTCAACCCTCTAGCTCAATTAACAGAGGCTTTAGAGGTACTCAAAACCTTAAAAACTACTAAAAAATAGATAAACATCGAAATTTTAACTAAAATTTACCGCCACATTGTTCTGCCTTGAAAACAAACGTACATATGGAATTTGATCCAAAGGGAAGTGCCCAAATGAAGCGAGAAAAATATTACATAAGACATCTCGATAATGTACAAACGTTGTACATGTAATGAACAAAAACTATGTGCATACAAAGGAATATTGATAGAAAGTTTTCAGTATTTTAGTAATTTTAAAAATACTTTTAAAATAAGCAAAATAATAAAGGAGTGGTGTAGGGGTAGTAATTAAGAAAGTCATAATATTTATACAGAGAAGGAATGGGTGGTAGTTGTCAAAATAATGAGGGTTAATCCTAAAAATAAATAAAAGAAGTATTGAAAAAAGAAGAAAAAAATAAATCTAAAGTAACAAATGTAAATAATAAATTAAAATAAAAGCAAAAGTAAATATATAAGATGGGCAAAGGAGAAAATAAAATTTGATCAGAATTCATGAACAAAAGATTGAGGTAAAATGTCATCTGCAAGAGTTTAATGAACAAAATGTATGTGTATACAAAGGAAAGAATAAGTAATATGGATAGAAAATTTTCTACAATGCCCTCACAAAACTGGCTAAATTGATGTTGTAATTGTAGATATAATAACAAGGAAGGAAATTTTTTTAACAATAACCTTTCAAAAAATTAAAAATTAAAATAAGATTAAAAATAAATAAGGATACAAAATTGTGATATAATGAACATAAAGTGACAAAATCAAATTGTAAAGAAGACCGTTAAAAAATGTACAAGGTAGAAAGTATTTTTGGAACCAGATTAAAATTCCATACGTAAAAAATTGAATATTGGAGAAAAATGAGAGATAAAAACAAAGAAAAGAGTAAAATAAATAATTTAAATGCTATTACATAATTAATAACAAATTTACCTATTACAATTAAATGTTTACCCTTAATTATTAGAATTGTTAAATTACTAAATAACAAGTTTTCCCAAGTGTAATCAGTTTGAAAATCAACTGTAGAAAAGTAAGAATAAGAGACAAAATAAAAATAGAGAAGGAAGAAAGAATAGGGGAGAATAAATTGTAACAATGATAGAGCTATTACTGGTTCTTAATGAGATTTAAAATATTACATATAAAATATATGTAAGTCAGAGAATTACAATTTTTGTCTATTTTATGATTAACTGGGTTCAGTTCAAGGTGTATATAAACTGATTCTGAAATAAGTCTTTTTTCATGATTGGGAACTACAGCAAGGATAGAGGATTGATCAAAGTTGAAGGAATGGTTGAGGACCAAGGCGTTTTCTGATAGTTTGGAGGCGGACTGGTTATGGGAAGTGATTGATGTTTTGTGCTGGAAAATGCGAGATTTGAGATAGTTTTTGGTTTTGTCTATATAAGAAGAATTACAATTGGGCATAGAGCACGAAATCCGGTAAACTACATTAGGGCGGTATTTGAGAGGGATAGGATCTTTTAAGCTGGTAAAAAGGTAAGAAAGTTTATTATTGGACTTAAGGCCAAGACATAAGGTAGGAATAGTAGATTGTAGGAAATTTTTAATATTATCAGAGAGAATAGGGATATAAGGAAGAGATCTGTAAAGGAAAAGTTTGGAAATGGATTGTGAAGAATTAAGAATAAGTTGTGAAGAATTACAAACAAGTTTATATACAAGGCATATAAATTTGATTTATTTCCAACACTCTCCCATAAATCTAATTTATCAAAGGCAACATTTATTTACAATTTACCAATCCAATTAACTTTACACATTTTTCATGTTGCAGTTTATTTAAGGGTTTTGTAAGGAAGTCCGCTGTCATATCTTCACTGGGAACATAGCTGACAGCAATGTTATTATTTGATTGAGCCAAGTACAGCTCATGATCTGGCTTTTTTGGGATCTTTCTTCGTTGCGATCTTCTGAGTACTGGAGTATCTTCATCACTCTCAGGAGCCTCAAATCCAAAAAACGGTTCGTCATCTGATTCATGCACTAATTCCAAGTTATTTTGATTTTCAAGTTGTGCTTCAACAACCTCTTCATCATCCTCCTCCAGGATCGAATTTCCAATTATTATTGTAGGAATTTCAGAAGTCTCTTCTTTAGACGAGTCTTCATTTACCAAAGGGTTTATTATTTATACCTCTAATGCTTTCAAGAAATTTGACATCCCTTGAAATAATAACACGTCTTGGGTTCTTCGGGTTGATAAGTCTGTAAGCCTTAGAATGGTCACTGTAACCAACAAAGATGCATTCTTCGCTTTTTGTATCTAGCTTACCCCTATTTGAACTAGTGATTAATCTCATGGCTTTACATCCAAAGACTTTTAAATATCTCAGATTTACTTATCTACCTGTCCAAGCTTCTTCTGGAGTCATTCCTTGAAGAGCTTTTGTAGGGCTTCTATTCTTCAGATGCACAGCAGTATTAACAGCTTCTATCTAAACTGGAATCCTCCAACTTGGTTCTTGCTCTCTCAATAATGGACCTGTTGACTCTTTCAGAAGTTCCATTTTGACTTGGGGTATGTGATGTTGATCGTTGGTGAATAATTCCATTTTCTTTTAGAAATTTATTGAATCTAAAATTTATATATTCCCCTCCATTGTCACTTCTAAATATCTTAATTTTTTCACTTACTTGATTTTCAACTAATTGCTTGAACTCTTTGAATTTATCAAAGGTTTCATATTTGTTTTTCATTAGATAACAAAATGTTTTTCTTGTAAAATCATCAGTGAACATAATAAGATAGCGATACCCACCCCAACTAGGGACAGATGTGGGTCCAAAAATATCTGAATGAATAAGTTGAAGTTTTCTTGTAGAACTGATACCCTTAAATTTTCCAAATGGTTCTCTACATTGTTTTCCCTTAATACACGCTATACAGTCACTATCTTTGTTGTCACTAAAGTTTATACCTACTGATAATTTCTTCTGCAAATTTGACATATATTTTCTATTAAGGTGGCCTAATCTCCGATGCCATAACTCTCTGGGTAATTTTTCAGTATGTTTAGATTTATCTGCTAAGTTTACCTTCTCAACATTTTGATCTAGTTTGTAAATACCATCAACATTGCTTCCAGTGACTACGATGTCACCTTTCACCTCACAATCCTGACAGACTATACACTTTTCAGCATCAAACAATACTTTGAAGCCCTTTTCAGCAATCTTGCTGACTGACATTAAATTTGGCACATAAAGAACATTAGAAATGGTCACCTCACTGCTTAATTCAATATTTCCCACGCCTTTTGATGTTAATTTATTATTATTAGCAACAGAGATTTCTTGATGTCCTTTAGCCATGATTTATTCCTGGACATATGGGATATGGCTCCAGAATCTATAATCCAGTCTTTAGTGTCACTTGGAGCAGTGGATAAGGCAGCAAACAATGTAGTGTTTCTATTATGTTCATTTTTATTCCATTTTTTCTTATTTCTACACTCATTACTTTTATGACCTCTTTTGTTACAATTTCTGCAAACTACTTTTTCTCTGCATTCATTTGCCTTATGTCCTTTTTTATTGCAATTGAAACAGGTAATAGTACTTACTTTATTCTTGTTGTTTGATGTTAGTGCAGATTCTTCACCAGAGGTATTTTTCGACACTTTCTGTACTAACATTGATCTAATACGGCCAGATGTTGTTTTGGCACCTTACTTTCTAAACCCATAATCATAGGTTCATAATCCTCTGTGAGACCGTTGAGCATCAGTACTCCTATAAATTCATCATCTAAACCAGCATCTATTGCAGCTAGTTTTTGGGATATTGAGAGAATTTCATTTATATACTCTTCCATACAACTGAAATTCACCAATTGGATCTTGAATAATTGCCTGAGCAAAGATAATCTCCTAGTGAGCCCTTTATCTTCATAGGTTCCTTTTAGTTTATCCCATACTTCCTTGGCTGATTTGCATGGTTGTACCATGGGGAACAATGACTCATCTATCAAGAGACAAATTTTTGATTTTGCCCTGGAGTCCTTTTTTCTGTCCTCTTCTGTTCCCATAACAACTTCCCATAAATCTTCGGCCGTTAAAAGCATTTCGATACTAAATTTCCAATTATTGTAATTTTCTCGTCCGGTAAGTTCCTCTTAATTCCTGGCCAATTTATGGAGTTCTCCATTTTTCTTTATTCCTAATAAGAATTCTCATGAAAAACACACAAAAAAAAAAAACGGTCAACAAAGAAGATCGTAACTCACAATTCACTAAACTCAAAACAAACTGTTTTTAGAAAAAGCACTAACTTCGCCATTCTAACTGACTATGATTTTCATTGACTGGGCCCATAACCAATGTTCTGTTATAAATATAATGAAATGTCAAAGCCAAGTTTGGCATAAACAAGTTTATTCATTATACATATAATGACAAACAGTGCTTTTAGCATCATTCAGGCGGCCATTACATACAACAGAACAAAGGACAGAGTACAAGAAGATGGAGGGGGATACAATGCCATCTCGATCTTATGATCTTTACAAACAAGTTTATATAAAAGGCATATAAATTTGATTTATTTCCAACATAATGTACATGCCCAACCATGTAAAGGTGGATAAAGAAAAATAGGTTTTCCAGATGTGATTTATCATTGCAATTGGAAAGAAAATTAGTGTTCGCATCACTGGAGATTAGAGGAGAACTAAGTTGAATAGGGTTGATTCAACTGATGGATCAAATGGAATGGGATATGCTAAGGCATGAAGAAGAGGAGAAGCACTAGAGGAAATTTAAACGATATGGAACTCGATTTGTGGATGATCAGACGGTGAAGAGCAATTGAGGATACAGGTTTTTGAAGGTGTCATGGACATAAAAAGCTACACCGCTGTCAGTCCGGCTTACCCGGTCGTGACGGATGAGAGTGTAATTAGGCAGGGAAAGAGAGGTGGAAGAGATGTAGAGCTTGAGCCCGGTTTTAGAAATAGCAATAATATGATAGAAGTTTTGGGTAAAATATTGTAGAAATTCATCATAATGGGCTGGAAGGGATTGGGGGTAAACAACACAATAGGTTAGGACTACTAGTCAATAGTCCGAGCAATACTCCAAAATGAGAACTTCCTAGATGGAATCCAGCGAAGGGTTGCCTCTGGAACCCTGACGTCAACTCTGGCCATGAACGAAAAAGAGCTCGAAGACGAGAGGGAGAAATGCGAGATTACTCTGGCTGAGAAGGACAGAGTCCTAGCGGAACTCGGGGAGGCTGGAGATGGTGGAGGAACTTGGAGAGAAGTGAACCGGATGCTAAGTTTGCCTAGTCAATCTCTGCATCCCCGGGCGAAAAGCCTATTTCTGCATCCGGAAGTAGAAATCAAAAGGAGAAGGGGAAACTAAGGAAGCCAGTCATGGCTCCCACGGAGGGGAAAAGCGTCAGGTTTGAGAGGTTGCTGAGTGGGACTCCCATAGAAGAGAGAAGGGACAGAGCTGGTGATCCACAAGCTGGATCCTCAGAACTAAACAGTGAAAACTAGAACCTTAGACCATCCCCAATGCCTAAAATAGGAAGAGGTATGGGCTATGTGCAGAGGGGGGAGCCATGGGTCAGAAGAACAATAAAGACCCCAGCATTCAACAGCTGCTGGAGGGGTCGGTAAAGAAAGAAGGAAATGCGAAGAGGAAAGGCAAGAAGAAGAGTAAGCTTACCCATGCTGATATCCTGGGAGAACTAGTAAACCGAATTGCCCCAGAATAACAGAAGGGACCACGTACGTCACCATCAGGAGTGAAAGTGAGAGGTGGAAAACAGCTGACATGTGGAAGTCGCTCCCTACTGAAAGTGAGAGAGAGAAAACAGATGTCAAGGTGAACATTGTGAAAATAACCTAAAATAATCGCAGCGTCCTGGTAAAGATATGAGAGCCGGAGCAAACCAAAAAGATCATGGCAGGCCCTTATGGACAAAGGACTAACAGCGAGGTTGGCCAGGATGAGGAGACCCCGGCTCGAGATTCGAAGGGCCCTTTCAGGCTGGAAGAAGTTCTGTGGCGAAGCATTGAAGGCAAGATGATCATAAAACCCGTATAATATAATGAGAAGCGGGTGTGGTAAGAGCCTGCTACTCCTACTCCGAGAGGAACAGCCTAAAGAGGACGTGGATGGTGGAGGTCTTTCCGATTGTGAGAAACATTACTCTGGTGCTTAATGAGATCTCGGAGAGATGGTGGAGCCTGGATATCGTGGCAGCGCTGGGAAAAATGAAGAGGAAAGGAGGTACAGAGTGGACAGTCGGGACTGGATGAGATGAGCAAACTGGCGAAGAGGACCTGTTATGGCTAGAATGGCGGTCCGAAGCGAATGGTGGCTGATGAGTTGAGGACCCTCGTGCGGCAATGTGACCTAATGACTGTCCAGGAACCCTGGTGCCACAAGAACCTAGTGGCTGGATTTGACGTAGCGTGGAGTCGTGGAATTGGGGAGTGGAGAGAGGAGGCCTAGGGCAGCCATAGTCATCGTCAACCCTTCAGTCAACGCAATGGAGCTGAAGCAGCATACAACCGCGGATCAAGCGGCATGTTATGTTAGATGGGACAACATTTCCTTTACCCTGGTCTCATCCTGCATGCCGCCTCGAGAGAATATCGACGATAGCATTATGGCCCTGGAGGTTTTCGAGCTCCGATATCAAAATGTGCTAGTTTCCTCTTACACCAACTCATAGTGCACGACCGGAGATTCGGTGCGAACAGACGTGAGAGGCAGGATTGTGGAGGACGGTGTCGCAAGACTGGTCGACATTGTCGATCCCTATCTTACTGAACATTTTCAGTCCTAGTCAATACTGATATCTCTGACCCTCAGAACTCAGACATCTTACTTAAGCTGGCATTACGGTAAATTATATTAATTAAACGTAACTAACCAAGTAGATTAAAAACGTACCAAATTATGTATATTTAAATTAAAAAAAGTATACATCGCTTTATTTGTGCACTAAATGTTAGGCAACTTTGATCTTTATATATCTTTGTAACGGATTTTTTCATACTTCCTGTTTAAGTAGGTTTATATTGACTGTTATATAGTTACAGCATTTGACAAGTGAATTTTTAGTTTGTTAAACAGTTGTTTAGAGGTATTTATTTCGTGTGATTTTTTATTTTAGTTTTTGACTTTCATTTTGAAATATCAGCTGCTTGCTCATTGGCTGACGGAAAATTGTTGATAGAGTAGTATAGATGCATTCTGCGTTATTTTTATGCAGAATGCAGTGAGCAGCTTTGGATTTTTCTGGTTTTAGTATGTTGGTAAGAAAGGATTATTTCTGTGGGCAGTGAACTGTACTGAGTGATTAATATTTTCAATTATAGAATAATTACAAATCATGATATATAATTGTACTTTGGCATACCAAAATTGTATTATATGCTATGCTTTGTATAATATACAATTTTTTTCAGTTCATCAGGGCAGTGAATAACATCCAACCACAATTTCGGACAAATAGTATCAAATATTTTACATGCTTATTGCATAAACCATCTAGTAGACTATTTGGTAGATTATTTGGCATACTTGCAACTGAATATGCTCAAGTGTTTGAAGTAAAAGGTATCATAGTTCTGTTTGGATTATTATCGTGAATATTTAGTGTTTTATTGATAATTTATGAATTTAGAAAGATATCTAATCATGTCATTGGAAGAAAAAAGACAGCAATACAGGGGAGGAAAATACACAGAGCTGAGCTCTATTCCTACCTGGGTGGAATACTTCGTGAAAAATCGATCCCGACTCATTGGGCAAAGTATTTATTTTTTCAATTCAATTAAGAAACAGTAGTATATTTCTATAACATAAATCATTGTTTTGGTTTCTTAATTTACAGTGCACTCAGATTTCAGCATTAGCTTACCTGTTGATAAAGAAGAAGTTGACAGTGCCTTAAATGACAAAGTTTCTCTTTGGCAAGGTGATATCACAACATTAGAAATAGATGCAA